>NJPR01000060.1:0-74524 GCA_002946385.1 Rutstroemia sp. NJR-2017a WRK4
CAAGACGTTCCGCCCGGAGATCGAAAGGTTAACATGCAAGTTAGAAGATGTAATTAAAGTGAAAGGAAAGGCCCCTGTACACTAGTAATAATTTTCAATTTCAAGCCGAAATATTGTACGGTTGATTTTTAATTAAATATCGAAGTAAATGGTTGTAAAAAGGGGGGGGTGCGTCGTCACCTGGCCAGTGCTCTTACAACTCAGGCAACAATAAGCCTCTTCTCCATCTCACCTTGTCAATTCTCACATATCTCAAACCCAGAAGCACTAGACAAACCTGCACCATGACCTCCCCAACCCTGATCTTCGGCGGCGCCACCATCGGGCAAAACTTCCCCAACGCCTCCTCCGTCCAAGCCCTTCTCGACCTTCTCAAGCACCATAAAATAAGCCACATCGACACCGCAGCTCGTTACCCTCCCGGCAAATTCGGATTATCCGAGACTCTCCTCGGTGAAGTCCAAGCAGCCGAGCAAGGATTTTCTATCAGTACGAAAATCTTCACCAACCCCGCTGCTGGGAACGGTGAGGGAGAACTTAGTCGCGAAGCCATTGAAAGCTCGTTAGTGGGGAGTCTGGGACGTTTGAAAGTGAAGCAGGTTGATATTCTGTATTGTCATCGCCCGGATCCTGAAACCCCTCTACTCGAGCAAGCCGCTGCACTAGACTCGCAGTATCGGAAAGGGGCTTTTAGAAGAGTAAGTTGTATTGAGCACCATCTGAACCCGCTCCATTCGACCCAGCAACGACTTATGTACATAACTAACTATCACCCAGCTCGGTCTTTCCAACTACTCTCCCAAGCAAGTCCGTGATTTCGTACGCGTTTGCGAAGAGAACAGTTTTGTAAAACCAACTGTCTACCAAGGTGACTACAATCTCGTCACGAGGGGTATGGAGAGCGAGTTACTCCCTACTCTAAAGGAGTTGAAACTGAACTTTTATGCATTTCGGTATTTTGCCCTCCATTGAATAATCAACTCTCTTTAACATTATATAACATCTCATTTTCTCTGTCCAGACGTAACTAATGCCAAACAGACCCTTAGCAGCAGGCTTTCTAACTGGAACATACACGCTTGAACCGCAATCTGATGCTCCGAGCCAAACCCGTTTCAGCAGCACCAATCCCCTTGGTAAATTCTTCCGAAACCTTTACGGTGACCCACAACTCCATGAAGCCATGGCAGAACTCAAAAGCATCTTAGCTCCACTTGGTATGAGTTCCCGGAGTGCGGCGTTAAGGTGGATATGTTGGCATTCGGCTCTGGAAGGAGCAGCGGTGGGGACTGAGGACACGAGGGTGATGGAGAACCCAGAGAAGAAACGTGGAGGGGGAGGAGGTGGAGATGCTATTATATTAGGTGCGAGCCGGTTGGAGCAGATGAGTGAGAATGTGGGGAGCATTGAGGAGAGAAAGTTACCTGAGCAGGTTGTGGATTCAATTGAGAATATTTGGACGGTACTGAAGGAAAGTAGGGGTGCGATACTGTAAGTAGTGATGATCATCGAGCGTTAGCATGCACAGGGGCGTGACATAGTGAATGAATGAACGAAGTATCCAACATGAACAATGGTTCAGTAGCCCTGATTCTTCAAAGACTACTTCGTCTTGTAGCAGCTCCATAGGCAAACTGTCTAACCGCTCTATCTCCACGTCCAGATCTTGGGACATGTAATCTACAAACCCGACGATGCGCGACGAGCTGTTGGGGTATCGCATGGGTATCCAACATTCCCAGAGCTTCTTTCTAATAGCCAAGCTGCCCCACGAAATGGTCAGTCCTGCTCCGTCACCCCACGAGATCCCACCTAGCCAGCCTCCCAACCTTTTCCCCAGCATTCCTAACTATGCACCATCTTCCCTCTTTGCCCTCCTTCCCATCCGTATACTTATCCCTCCTCACCCCCTCAACTAAACCTCTCACCCCTACACTACCCAGCGCAACTGCCTTGCCCTCCGCCAAATTATACTCCCCAGTCGTCACAAATCCTATTAAATCATCTTCATCCGGCACAATCGGGTAATCATCTTCTTCCTCTTTGGCCTTCGGATACGGTAATGGTGGATTTTGGAGAAGCTGCTGAGCTAGGAGACGAACACGTTGCGGAAGAGGTGTATTAAGGGGAATGCGTGTTTGAAGGGGCCGTTTTTTCGAGTTAGGTAGAGGTTTGGATTTCGTTGGTTCGGGGACCAATGAGAGCCATTGATCGCGGAGGGTAGGAGAGATTGTAGAAGTGGATGTTGTGTTTGTGGAATTGGAATTGCTTGTTAGAGGTGAAGATGGCAGACGGTATACACGTGCGCAGGGTGTGGCGACGCCGCGGGAAAGCAGCGTGACACGGATTGTAGTGAGGAAATTTGACGGCGGAAGATCTGAATCGGGGGACGAAAGGAGAGAAGAGACCTGTTTGCTGGTAACTTGATTGAAAGGATTTTCAAGTTCTTTGGCTGGGGCTGGTGTCTCAACTGGAGCAGTTGACTGCGTTGAATCGGAAGCCACAGTACTCTCCTGACCCGCCGAAGACTCTGTTGACAATCCAACCACCTTTTCAAAATCACAAGCCCAGCCCAAGCCCACTTCGCCCTTTCTCTTACCCCCTAAATCAACAGATTTCCACTCAATTCTCTTCCCTTTCGGTCTCTTTTCCCAATCTCGCTTCCTCTTCTCTCTCTGTTCCACCTCCCATGCATATCCCGAATTTGTCCCAGGATAATCAGCCGGAAACCATGGAACTCCATGCTCGAAGTGTATCTGCCTAAGTTCCTGCAGGCCCCCAAATCGTGGATTTCCGCCAGAAGAAAGAGGATAGTGTACTAAGCCATACCAAATAGGCAGGACGCATTTCCATGGAACGAGAAGAGTCCAGCTACCTTGGGCTGACAATCCCGGTGTCATGCGAGAGGTCAGAAGCATGATGGGTATGGATGGGTCTCGCTCCGTAATGGAGGGAAATGCTCCTGGTGGTGCTAGAGCTTTGCGACGATTTAAAGCTTTTTGTGAGGAAAGGCGGGTGGCTTTATAGCGCCTGTCCCTGTCAAACAGATGTGAAGACGCTGATGCCTTATCCGCGGGCCAAGTAGATAAGGTTTCGAGCAGAGAGAAATTTGCATCCTCGTCATTAGGGTCGGGAAGTGTGACTTTGCGAGGAGGGTAGCGGAGTCTAGGATCCATGATAGAAAATGATAATATGGAGTTCGCAGGTAGAGATGCAGGGTTTGTAACACCGCCCAAAGAAGCGAAAGTCTGTGCATGTGGTTCCTTCGACGCTTCAGCTTCATGGTACGGATGAAGTATACCAAGTAGAGCTTCCGTCGAGCCCGGACCAGTAATTTCAATGCTTCCAATCTCAAACCGAAGGTCTTCAATTTGTACACTTGGACGCTGTAGTTTCGAAAGACGAAGTAGCTCATTCCAAGTCTCAAGGAAAGCAGCAGGATGGATTCTGATGTAGATTTGTCTTATTGGATTTTCCGATACACTGTCTGGGATTTCTTCAGAGGGGATATCCCAGAATGCAACCGCGGGGCTAATTTGTAATCGTTGGTCTTTGACTTGTTTGCTGAGCCAGCCGTTCCAACTTCGTCTACCTCTCCTCCAGCTTTCGCCTTTTGGCCCACTCACGTCTGTATCTGGCATCCCTACAGCTGAGAGAACTCTCCTAAGAGATTCTATCGGCCCTCTCAGACCAATTGTGCTCATATAGCTCGTGTCCCAAGCCACAGCTCCTCTAATCCCTGACGCTCTATGTGTTGGTCGATATGACTTCTCATTCGAAGTGAGTGGTATAGCCATTCTCCACAAAGGATTTTTCGGATCGGTCATCCTCGCCCTCTTCGCATGCCACAGATGAGTAGGTAACCATGTCTTGTAAACCTGTCGTTTCCTAAACTTCGATTTCGGCTTGGGTGGCGTGTTCAGTGCATTTTTCCGTATTTTTGGTCTGGCTTCTCTTGTAGTAATACCAGCAGCTTCCACAACACCTTTAGAAGCCCTCTTCTTCTCCGCCAAACCTCCCAATTTCTTCGCGGTCTCTCGTCGTATGTGACTTCTCGAACTCCTAGGTTTCCTTTTGTTTGCCTTCACGGTCGGTGTGTTATCCTCCTTCATTTCTCTCCCTGCTCTCTTTTGCAGACGTTTCGGAACCCTCTTCACATTATGACTTGCTGTTCTCCGCCTCATGTCCCGCGGGACTTGCTGAAAAGCTCTAGTACTTAAAGAGTTTTTCGATTTCTGCATGCCATCTTCCAGAGCCTTTATCTCGAACTCTCTTGCCTTCAAGAAAGCTTGCAAATCCAACTCTCCGTTGTTGAGTGCAGTGTCCGCGGTCTGCGTCATAATTGATCGCGCATCTCTGGACTTCGCGCGCTTCACGTCGCGTCCTTTGCTTGCATCTTGTTTCCCTCCTGAAGACGATTGAGGGGGATCTTTGCGTTTTTTGGTGTTCGAGGGACCAGAAGATCCATTTGAATTTTGGGGCGGCATAATTGATCTTGCTACAGCATTTTCACAACGCGAATAATCAGATCGTTGTTCTCGGAGCTGAATCAAAAGTCCCAAAAATTATTTGAAATTCTGCCTGCCGTCAAAGGCGGTAAGGTTACCGCAACAATAATTCTCCGACATCATCGTGAAATGAGTGTGACATCTATTTCACCTCCTCCCGATCTGTTTCCCTGGAAAAAATACTTCATCACGACTTCCTCTCGATTCCAATACACCTCTCCCAATCCGAATCAATGGCGATGAACCATTTTCATCTTCCCCTCTTTTTCATCCTAGGATCCTTTATCTGTCAAAGATAGCTTCAGACTTACCATGGGTATCCCTCGCATGAAACACTACCACCCATAGAAATGTTCGAATTCTCAGCAGAACCATTATCTCTCCTCCCCTCGCTCCTCTTCTTTCTCCTCCTCCTCGTCGCCGCCATTGTCGATACTTAAAGTCTTTCTTCTGTGCATTATATCTAGTCATCTTTATGTTCTCATAGCAGTCGATCAATTCAATTGTAGAAATTCCAAAGTCTCTCAGTCCTTTGCACTAGTCTTTATTCCTCTACTTTCATAGCTGGGGGGGATTTACAATGTAATATATGTATCATTATGGTATATGAAAAACTAGCATTGTAAAATGCGATGGTATCCAGTGATCTCATAATCATACTCCAAACCGATCAAAATACTTATTAGCCCATCCAGTGTCAAAACTAAATGACTTTTTGGAGGTAGAGCTCTTTTGTTGGAAAGCCTTCCCAGAGCCTTTTATTCGTGTCCGCCGAAAATACTACTGAAGCTCCAACCACCACTGGAATGGCCGCCTTCAACCTCCTTCTCGAGCCCCTTTCCAACTTCCTTCTCCAGTCCCTTTCCGGCTTCCTTCTCGAGTCCCTTCTCGACCCCCTTAACTTCATGCTCAACTCCCTTCCCGAATTCATACTCAAACCCCTTCTCAACCTCATGCTCAATCGCGTGCTTGATTTCATCCTCAATCTCGTGGACTTCCTTTCCGATTGCTTTCTCGCCAGTCTTGATGTATGGCTCGGCAAAGGGTTCGATGACCTTCTCCTCGGATGCGAATTTGTGATCGATCATTTCGGTAACATCTTCGGCAAGACCTCCTATGACTGGAATATCCTCAATGGGTTCCAGGAGTTCTCCGAATATACCCTCATGGCGGGGGACCTGGAATGGGGTTAGTTTGGAAGGAGGGAGAGATGTGAAGTGGTGGGGGTCTACTTACGATGGCGGGGAGAGCGAGGACCAAGGGGATGAGGGAGATGATGAAGGCGGCTGAGAACTGCATGATAATGGGTTGTGAGGGAAGTATTGGAGGTTGCTGGCTTGTCTGAATAAGCCCAACGATAGGCTTGGAAGTGGAAAGGGGAGTGGGATAAAACCCGTCCAATGTGCAGGCGAAGAGAGTTTATATACACAATTTGAGCACTACATCTTACAAGAACAACCCTTTCTAACTCCCACGATTCAATAATGCAATTGTAGACTTGCATGTGAGTATCCATCAACAAGTTTAGTTGAAGTCCATCAAGGTAGTCCAGACTTGGGAGGGACCGACTAGGATACCAGAGATTGAAAGGAGATGACAGCCTACCTCTTACTTGAACTTTATATAGAAACAATAAGCCAATCAACTACAGAGGAACTTTTAATGTCATGGATGGTCTTTCTCGGTGTGTTTTTTGTTTTTGTTGAAGTTAACTACTTTGAACATTCGGACTATCAGAATCTCTCAACTACCTGATCGAGAGTTATTGAAAGAATAGTAAAAGCTATTCCTCCTAGGATTAGATAGATCTTAGATCGGATTTTCACTTGAAAAGCTGATTTTAACTTCCTTTCGTATACTTACTCTGGATGGTACCTTCCTGCATGTTCTCGTGATCAAGGAGAGCACTGAGCTGCCTAACCAACTAGATCGTCCTAGCAACGTCGAGATAGGAACTAGATTTTTCTCTAATCTTTCTTCCGCAAAACTGAAGATAGCATACGGATCTATACGAACCATCTCCCTCCAAACCCCACATCGAAGTGTTCATTAACCCGTATTTCGCGTTCGCGTTCCGACCAATTTTCGCACCTACCTAAATCTGTCGACAGCGAACCTCAATATATACCTTTTCAGAACTAGCAAAGCAATATTGAAAAATAGCCTTCTCGACATTCTCACCAGCGATTTTTAAGTATTTCTTCGATGTAATGATACTCATCATGTGAGACTGATTAACCGTCTTTTAAACTTCGCTCATAGGGCTGCCCTACTCTACCCACTAGTAGGGCTAACACCATGCGACTGAAGTTGTGCGGCCTAGACCCTCACCATTTTATCGAAAATGAATAGCTATTGATGGTGCTCTGCTGAGATGTACATGCTCTAGAGTCACTCCATGAGTGTGCACTCTTCGCTGTACCAGTTGACAAAGACGAACAACACCGACCTCATCGCCTTGGTCCACCTTCACCCACCTCATGTATTCTGAACGTTTTCGATGATGCCTTGCACAATGCTCTTCGCCTCCCCATTTCTTGTGACATATTTTACTTCACTTGCCTTGATATCTCTACACTGGGTTCTGCAACTTTGCTGTTCTGCAGCTCTGCAACTCTAAAACTCTGGACCACCTGGATTCCTTTCCCCAACCAGCCATTCCGCACTCAAGCCCGCAAGTATTCTCACACCCACTCCATTTACACTTATCACCTTCCCTGTAACTCATCATGTCTCTCTTAGAAGAATGACTCAATGATCATTTCTGCGACCATCACAAAAGGTAAGAAACCACCCACCGTCTTATCCAATTTCCGCACACATTGAATATTCTTCCAAACGCAACTCAGAGCGATTTTCCTACCACAACGGGCCTTCCCATTCCTTATTCTCCACAATTTCACCCACCTATCTCACCTCTTCCCTCTTCCCCTCGTCCCCCACCATCATACCTCCCCACAAGATCGACCTACAAACCCCTCACCCCCCCAAAAAAAAAATAATAGAACAAAAAACATACAACAGTGAGGATTCGCTGGTGGTCACCCACCCAACTACTAATTCACCGATTCAAGGCTTATGTATGGCAGAGCGGACGGGATGCCCATTTCTCCTTGATCTATGGTCGTATGTGACTGTTTGTGAAGCATTGAGGTATATAAACTCAGGAAACAAGTTATATGGAGCCTGCTTCTGCTGCCGTTAGTTGAAAAGAAAGGACGTACCTTAGTAGTTAGCGGCGAGGAGTGAACTGCTTGGAGTATTGTATATGCACACCGAAACGTCGATGAGCTTAATTTCTCGTAAGTACTTGCTTGTCACTGCTCGTTGCCGCCTGCTGTCGATCGACTGACCCACTCTAGTCAAGCAAACTTCACGCCATCACTTCCACGTTGCTGCCTCCGGTTCCGTGTAATGTAAGTATTAATACACAACATTACGTTCCCAGACGGAGAGCCAATATCGTAACGGATATCTCATACTCACAATCAGATGCGAATGTCCATCTAGGGTTCTGTCTGCTTTTTGCAGCATAAAATACTTCAACTTCCTCCCCCACTCGACCGTTCTGATGTTCTACTTCGTGTTCTCTTCGCTCGGTCCGTGATCATGTCGTTCGTTTGTTCGTCCGTCAGTTCGTTCGTCCCCTCGTTCGTTCGTCCCCTCGTCCCCTCGTTCGTTCGTCCCCTCGTCCCCTGATTCGTCCGTTCGCTCGCCCACTCGCTCGCCCACAATCACTTTCTGTCCCCAGAAGACACACCCATCAACAAGAAACTTAAATCAACAACACCCCCCATCCCATCCCATCCCATCTCAGCTCCTCTCCCCACCTCATCTCACTCCCACCTCTCCGTTTTCCCTATGCTTCACCCTCCCCTCTTACCCCCCACCCATCAATCCCCTTCTCTCATCCATCCTCCCAGCCCCTACCATCCACCACAAGTATTCATATACCAAGCATCATTCTCACAGGAAAAAGGGGGTTATAACTTACCTAGCTCAGTTGACACACGCACATCGCATCACACAGACCGCACAAGATACTGACAATGATACTGATAAAATAATGATATCAAATCAAATCAAATCAATGAACTTGCACTCTATCCCCCTTCTTCCCCCTCCTCTCTCTTTCTCTCCCTCCAATCTCTATTATCTCTTCTACATATGCGTGTAGATATATAGATACCGTATCATATATACAGTAGAAAATACCTGAGTAGATAAGAAGATAGATAGATATGATACATTTGCCTATGACCTGACAAATATCAATCCACCACCGCCCAGCTCCATGCATCACCGCACCTCACCCTCTCTCAGACCTCAAGCCAGCACGTAGTGAGCACAACACAGCACAGCACGCAAGCAAGCACACACGGCAATCAATCAATCAATCAATCACCACAACAGAACCGATATGCTCAACTGCTTACTTGCTTAATACTAGCTTTTATGTATGCACGCCCACTGCCACTGCATTCATTGCATTGTACTGCACCACCTACTAAGCACCCCTAGCTCCTCTCATCTCCGCTCCCCGTTTTAGAAACAAACAGATACTTGTAATAAACTCCATCCATCCACCTCCGCACTCCAATTCCCAACAACCCAACCCCTCGCATCCACAATTCGCCGCCACTCCATTCAGAAATAGACGGACAAATAGAATCCGCAACTGGATATCGATAAGGTAAATTTTGCACGTGCATTTACATCCCATCCATTCCATCCCGAGCCCATTCCATAAAAGCAAAGACCTTCGCCAATTCATTCCTGCCTGCCATCCATCCATCCCACCAACCTATCCATCGTACAAGCGACTATAACCACAGTCTTTGATTGCTGTCGATATAGTCCACCCCGTAGCCCCGGCACCATGCAATTAGCTTTAAAGATCTCAACGCAAATGCAACCCCCATCTAAAAAACTGCCCGTGGTATGTTTGATGTGATGTTGTGAAGTCGAAGATGTAGATGTAGTTTCATCGCACTTCTTAACCCAACTAAAAATAACAAATGAAAATGAAATCTGTTGTGACAAGTGTGTGTGTGTGTGTGAATATGTATAGGTCGGTGAGGTGTATTAGTTTAGTATTCCCTCCCACATCCCTGGACCACCGAACCCGCCAAAAACAGGATGAATGTTTGATTGCGACAGGCCGCGTGCCGCTTCGGCAGCACAGCAAACTCTCTTGCGTCCAAAAGACGCTGATGACGAAGGTTGCAGAGCAACTTGTGCACCAGAACCATTTTCCATCGTTCTTGTAGATCTCGATTTGATGAAGTCATCTGACCAAGCACTCTGCTGGTATTGAGTCGACAACATCTCCCGAACGTTCTCTTGCAGAGAGTTGTCAATGGACTGTGTCCTGCTTCTCTTTGCACCAGCACGATTTGGTGATTCCATAGATCTAGGATGACTGTGCAATTCTTGCAAGGCACGTGCAGCTTCTTCATCTTTCGAGAAGTAATCCATCTCAACCTCACGTCTAGCTAGGGGTGTATCCAAAGACAAGTCTAAGAAACCCTTGCCAACTGGCCCAGTGTAGGACTCAGGTGATGAAGTAGGACCACTTTCACAAAAGTCTTCAGGTACTGTAGCAATAACAGCTCTGTTCTGCTTTTCACTACACAGCTTCGCGTACCGACAGCGCGCCTGAACATCCAATTTGGATGAGATCGGCGCGCTCATCAACGACGATGCAGAGGAGATTGAAGATGAACGAGATGATCTTGATGAAGTATCTGAGACCATTGACTCAGGAGAAGAGATTGAAGAGATAGAGTTGGCCAAAGAAGACCGACGATGGCAAGAGTATGCTTGAGGAGATGAAGTCAAGTGAGATGTCCACTTCTCGCTTGCCTGAGCACTGCACAGGTTTGTTGCTTGCGCAATGGCGAGACTCATCGATGACTTACCGAGCATATAAGATGCAGCACTCACAGCAGGAGTGTTGAACCCAGTGCTCTGGGGAGTCAGGCGTGGAGTGGGAAGTAAACCAAGAGCTGGCGCAGGTTTGCTGGTGGGATAGGCGGTGGATGGGGATGGCTCCATGATATTAGGTGTGTAATATTTTGGTGTTGGGGTGGAGTCGTTGGAACCATATCCAAGGGATGATCGATCGATAGCCAAAGGCGTGAGTGTTCTGGGTGATGACGCGCTAATACTTTTGATGTTTGCTTTTGCGGACAATGAGGGCACAATGCCATCAATGTTATCCAATTCAGGGTTGAGCTTCAGAATTATCGATTTCCAATCAGCGCATTGTTCGGCAACACGCGGACATGGAGCGCCAGAAGATGGAGGTAGCGACGGGGTGTATTTGAGTACGATATCGGTCCAGCGCTGGAAAATTGCATCGGTGATATGTAATCGCCAGTTGACCGCGACAAGGAATGCCATCTCATTTTGGTTAATCTCAAGAGTATTCAATCCAGAAATCTTGCTCCATGCGCGCGCCGAATAGTTCCGGTCCTGCAAATACTTTGAAGCCAAAATAAGAGCTGATAAGAACATCCGGCGACCACATTGAAGAGCTCGAGAGGAGTGCATATCGTCTGGCTGTTCCATGGTGAAGTCGGTTTTGGGTACGCAAGGCTTGATTAGTATCAGGTAGTATAAGGCAACCTGGAGGGTGGAGTAACTCGTTCGCGATCGCTTCAGAGTTTCTTGTATAAATGTACGCAGAGGAAGAACTCCTTTGACACCCATTTCGCTACGGCATGTAACGGATGAAAGGGGCCAAATAGCTTCGACAATCTGGGCCGAAGAATCTGGGGAATGGTTGAGCGCATGGACAGGGAGTCAGGATATCATAGTTAGCTTACCGACGAGGCTGTCGACAAAATTGACCTTGCGATCAGATTGACGTATCAAAGATGGAGGGCATCCTGTGCGGGTGGTCGATCCAACACTGGTCCTCCTAGGGTTCTGCCTTTGTTCCGGAGCAACTTCCACCGGTATTCTATGTTTTGGCCAAAAGGTGGCAATGGGATTCTTTTCGCAGACGCTGATAGCGGTAGTAAAGGAAGGTGGTGGCTGACTTGTGCAGCAATAACTTTCGGGTATCTCAGAATCGGAAGACGCGTTGGAAATAGAAGAAGTGTCGTCGGATGTTTGTGAAGAAGCATCCGACCAAACGGAAGAAGTAGAAGAAGAAGCCGACGAGGCTATGGAAGAACTGTAAGGACCATTTTGGTATGACGTGATGTAAGGCGGCGAATCTTCTTCGGCGCAATTCATCTTCGGGGAATATTTTGTTTTTTGTTTGGTTGGTGAAGAGAAGTTCTATTCGAGGTAAAACTCCAGTCGCCGTCTGTACAAAGCCAAAATCAAATCGATTAAACCGTTATAGACTGTTCCTGAGAGGCCTTCTGACTAGATACAGGCCCGTGCAACAGCGCGTTTGTCGTTGCAGGGCTAGATGATCGAGGTAGGAGGAGGAGAGGACTAGACTTTTAAGAAGAGGTCGAGAGGACTGCTTCAAGAACGATATAACCGGTAGACGATGACAATGTAAGACTGGCGACTGGAGAAGATGTGAGGAGACTTAGGAGCATGTTGACCTTTTCCGACGAGTGAAATGGTAACTGTTGAGATAAATGGTGGGCTAGTTTGGTGAATTCAAACCAGCTTTCCCATCGGCGGAGACGCCACGCGACTGTGGATGATAGGGAAGAACGAAGTGGGTGTAAGGTATGCTTTTTCCTAAATCGAGGAGTTGATCAATCGAGGTCTGCAGCGAAGTACCCGTTTGTATATTTATGAGTGGGTTGTAGTAGGTGTTGTTGTTGTCATCGAACAAAGGATTGAGTGGAGTATGAGTAATTTGTTTGTAGGCGGAGGTGAATTTAAGTCGAAGGCGACAGAGACATATGGCGGAGAGGTGGCTTTTTCTGATTTGAAGACTACGGTACCGTTCGACTCAGAGGTCACGATGATGTTAAGGGTAGGTAGTTTCAGGTAATTTTTCAGGTACCAGAAAGGCGTACTCGTAGGTGGTAGTCGTGGGTGAGTCGTCGGGTGGTGGTGGAGTAGTGGTGGAGTGGTGGTGGTGTTATGTGAGGTGGTGATACCCTTGAATTTAATCAAGTATGACTGGTTGACAAGTGGCGAGAGTGAAGAGTGAATCCACCCACCTAAAGCCGGTATCTCTCCCAATAGCGCGCTTGGGATTTCAGGCTTTCAGGCAGGTATCCGATAAGTTAAAGAACGAAAGCAAGAGATAATAAAGAGTAATAAAGAGGAAAAACCGGTGGTAATCAAGGGAAAATGGCGTAAAAGTCGAGTGAAATAATTTAAATAAAATAAAAGAGGTGATAGGTGGCAAAAAAGGAGGTTGAGGTTGATTTAGGTAGAAGTGCTGGCTTGTGTTTGAATTGGCGCCTGTTGGTTGGAGACCTGGAGGACTGGAGACTGGTGTGAGTCGAAGGTGGTAGGCGGTAGGTGGGAGGTGGTAGGTGGTCGGACAGTTAGGAGGCGGACTTTTGTCGCAGGCTGGCGGGCGGGTACGATATTGGGAGGTAAAAGCGAGCACGTCTCCAGCTATGCTTGCCGGTCGAGTAAAATTAGATTGCGTACGGTAGATAGTAAAGGTATAAGTCGAGATATATGAGTGAGTATTGAGGATTGGGGATTGGATATTTTGGGTAGTGAGTCGAATAATATGAACAAGTCTTGGTATGAGTAACTGAAATAGCACTGTTTTTTTCCTTTTATTGGGGGATTTTTCCTTTCCTTTTTTTTTTTTTTTTCCTTTTTATATTTTCCTGAATGAAGTATAAAACAAGAGTTGAGTTGAGATAGATGAGATGGGGTGTAATTCGCAGACTTCAGAGAGCCGCTGGTCTAAAGGTTCGTGGAATCATACATTTTGACGATGAAGACAGAAAAAAGAGCAAGATGCGATACAGGCGGGCATGGCCTCTATTTTGTTACGATTCTTACCCGTCCCATCACATCTGGGGCTGCACGCTGCACGCTGCCCACTGCCCACTGCACTCGTGTTGGCTAATGAATAATGGCCGATGAATGGCTTACGAAGGGTACAACTCTTTGTACGGTGAGTCATTGGCACCACAAGCACGCTTCCTCCAATCTCTGATAGTCTGAGATCCCTTTGAAGCCTTTCTGATCCCTTTGATCCTGGGAAATCTGAGCATCCTGGACGTGCGCTAGGCCTGAGCGAGACTGGACTGGCTGGGGCAGCCCAAAGAGCAGGGATGTGCAGTCTAACTTGGAGCTACCTAGCCGGGCAATGATGAGTCGAACGCTTTCACCCAAAATTCATTTTTCAGCCACTCTTTTGCGTCCTGCAAATCACCATCCACCATTCCACGGTCCCTAAGCCATGAAAGACGAAAAGAAATTGGTCCTTGCGGAGTGGTGGCCATTTCACAATCAGCCATCAGCCCCCATCAGACAAAGCCAAGTCCTCGAATACGGTACAGTAAGTAACAACAAAGGGACAAGAACAGAGGAGAGGGGAGAGGGGAGAGGGGAGAGGGGAGACGACGGAATTCAAGCGTTGACGATATTCTCCCGCCACGCCACTCTCCATGACGCGGAAAGGTGCTTCGTATCACCTCTTACCTCGTACTTCTCCGCGCCCAGGAACTTTAATCGTACAATTCCGACATTCTCTCCCGACCTTCGCCATCGATGTACTATGTACAGCATGTAGCCTACTCTTGGTGTGTGGTCAATGTTACACTCTACCGAAAGGCAATGGAAGAGGGAAAAGGAATGTTGTGCCTGGCTGCCTGCCTGTCGCCAATCGTCCAGGTCCTCTCTGCTTTCGTGCACACCTCCATTTCATCCGGCTGTAATGATTCTAATGCGCCTTGGGTGAGGTGGACGCGGTTGTATGATACTGTACCCTCAGCCCGTCTGTGCAGTCGCTACAGTTTAATGAACGCGTAAAGCATAGCCTTGCAATCAATGCAGACTCCAGGACGATCAGGACTATCGCAAGTAGTATCAGTCCGACCATCTCGGCATCGGCATTTGAAAGGGAAGAAGGAAAAGGAGGTTTCAATCTCATGTTCAAGATCCGGTGTGGGGTTGAATACACTCATGAAACCCATACGTATGCGATTCCTCTTCCTCTGTTCTATTTTCGACTCCATTTCCCCCCCTCCGAACTGCATACCCAGCGCTATCCATGCATCGGCCAGATGCTGTGCAGTGCGGGAAGGCTTTGAATGCTTCGATGGTGTTCGAGAGATGCAAATGATCGCCTCAGCCTCTCCAGAATTGCGTACTGATTAGCACTCAACCAGTTTGCGCTCGTGGCTAGCCGTGCTAAGGAAAGTTTTAGAGGGTCCAATTGCATTGCTTGCGCATTGTTTTCTGTTGTTCTGATGAACTAGATCTAGCTTCAGCTTATCACAATCTTATTGCCACATTACTCTTTTCATTATCATCGGTGGCCGGCAGAACGGCATCCGTGGCATGAACAATTTACCGTAATATTGACTTACGGACAAACGCACCCAAGACTTCGGTTCCGGGTCTCACAGAATTACTCACACCTTTTACCTACAGGAGCTCATCATGAGGTTGCACATTTCCGCAAGCAGATGTTAAATCATGCTACAGAAAATATGCCAGCTGCGAGATGAGGATGATCAGGAATGGCTTCCGGATACACATTTCTGCTTCTCCCAGCCGTGTTGGCGTCCGGTATCATCGCCAGTTTCATACCCTCCCATTTTACTAAGGCCGTGTTACACATCACTCAGCAAAGCCGTCAGCCCCCTCTAAATCTGGAGGTTTAGGAGACTCAGATTAAGTCAGCCTTCCTTTCCTTGCTTTCGGGGCAGCATATTAAGTCCGAATCACATTCATAAGCATCACTTTTGCAGTCCAGTGCAGTTCCATTGCTACGTATGTCCCGCACAACAAAAATGGCAGCTTGTGAAAGATCACTCGACCACGATCTCGACTTTCCTCCTCGATCTCATTGTAGCATTCAACAAATAGGACCAACTCATTTCAATAAAGCCATTTACCATCAGTTTGCTCACCCTTGATACACACAACCAATTATCAAATCGAAGGTATTTCCCCGCTTTCCGAGCACGCTTCACGTTGATTGGATCTGTCATGGGCAGCATCATGCTGCAGCTTGCCTTTGGCTTCATGCTCGTTCCCGGCGCTGCCACAAAATTCAAATTGATTAGTCCTGTATATTGCCCTCGTACTGTGCTTCGAGCCTTTCGTTTAGGCTTTCTTTTGCGCTACGGTCCGCTTCATCCACCATCCCCAAAAAGAAACTTGACAAACAACCTCACATCTTGCTTGCACTTAGCGAGGCCTTTCGAGCCTTTTCGAGCCTTTCGAGCACCTCCTAGAATCATGATCACTCTGTCAAAGATCTTATCCAATACTGTACGTACTTCGGGCATCTCACGATGACTCAACGTGAATCCAACCATCTCACCCACTCTGCCACTCTGCCACTCCCAGACTGCAAGTGCAAGCGTTGGTATCACACCCGAGCTCCAGAAAACTAGATTATGCAGCATCGGCGAATTAGTGTCCTCGTATGTATTACGGTGCTATCTCTTCCCAGCCGACGAGAACAAGCGCACCTCGCAAACCATCACGAGAGCTTGAGAACGAGACACGAAACGAAGATGGCGTGCGCTTATGGGCTGGCTGGCCCCAACGGTTCCAAAACGATGAAGACATTGTATTTCCCGTCGTCATCAGGTGATGGATGGTGAATGGCAAACAAACACATCATCTTAATGTAAAACATCTACAACGAAACCATCATCAAGGATATCCGACGGGTACGGGGCCCATCTCACCTCACGGCGAGTCCTGCTTTGGTCGCTCTCCCCGCGTAACCCTTTCGCGCGTTGGCATTTCTGCATCCCACCGACCGGCCCCTGGCGCTGGGTGTTATTGTTACTACTATTGCGACACGAGGAAATAATAAAGGCTCCTATCAGGATCCAAGTCTCTTACCTATCAGCTCAGAGGTAAAAGTCATCAATCACGATACCAGTTAAAACACGACACAAAAATGACCACGCCATCTTATCATCTCATGCCTCCATCCATCCATCCATCCGTCTATCGTCAGTTTGTACCCGGTACTCCGTAACCGCTGCTCCAGTCCACATTCGTCTACTCCTTTCCTTTGCCTCCTTACCTACGAAAGTGGGAATAACTCTATTTTTTCCTCATCGACGACTGACGATTGACTCATCCGTCATCAGCAGACAGATACAATAAAGCCCAAGCCTTTTCTCGCCCCCGTCCGTATAGGTACCTCATCGGCCTATATCGGCACATCCGTTTACCCCACCCCTACTCCCAAATCTAGATTCGCGAAAGCGGAAATCTTCCAGAATATCTGCACCGAAGCTCTAGCTCTATTGGAGGGATGCAGCACATTCCGGCAGGATTTTCATGCATGCCTTATATAGCAAATATACACGCTTTCATTGGTCGGGCCTGGGAACAAGCACAGAATTTTCAGCCACATGTTTCTGCACCGACCAGCCTCGGGGTACGGAGGCCGGTTTGTGCTGGGAGCGCGACGGTGTCTCCGACATAACCTTAACAAACAGCAAGGAAGAAGGTAAACACTCGCTATGAAAAGTGAAAAAGTGAGCATAAGAATTCAAAAACTTCTTTACTCTACCTTCAAGCAAGAACACGCGACAGCAAAAGTTTGTTTTTTTCTCACGCGGTACGCTTTTGCTTGCTTCCATTTTTTTCTCAGCCGGCGACGACTAGGATTCAATTCCTTTGGTCCGTCCGACACCGACACCGACTTCCTTACTCTACTTTTACTCAGTGATCACAGCTGCCAGGCAGGTAAGCCACTTCCATCGAAGCGAAGATTTTTGGGGGGAGGAGCATCGCCGGTTGGGGTTTCGGTATACTACTATCAGTAGTGTGCGATGCGGTAAGGACGGACTGTAGGCAGCAGTCAAATCCAATCCCACCCCAGCATCGCAATCTAATGTTTCGGGTCCTTGAACGCCATGAGCTTCTTTTTTCTTGCTTCAAATCTCGCTATCCCATCTTTCTATCAGGCTGAGAATTATATTATATGCTGCTGTTATCATTCGTTGCCTGCTTTCTGCGTCTATTATGAATTACAGCCCCGCCAGCCGAATCCAAATCCAGCCTCAAGTAAGGCTACAGCTGGGTAGGCAGATTTGAGGTATTGGTTGGTGGGGGGTGCTTCTATTCCTATATTTCCATTCCAGTCGCGTGCGCAGTGCGTGCCTACCTGGTCGAAATGGAAACCTTTTCGGAACTCTGGGAAATCTAAAGTCAGGGCGGTGCTGCGCCTGCGACTGCGACTGCGATGTGAATGCCTTGTTTCAGTTGGGGGGGATCGTCAGCGCATGTCATGTGATGTGAGTCACGATCTGGCACCAACGCTATAGAGCATCCTGGTTGTGGATCCTGTTACCTAGGTTACTGGATCTTGTTGTGCACCTTTTGGGGGAAGTGATTGGGTGAGGAGTACGGTAGTAAGTGGATGGTGCGGGTGTTGTGATTACTCTCAGCTAGGCAAAGGATCGTTGGGTGTGTACATACTTTACATATGGAGCTTATTTGATAGGTAGGTAGATGAGCTCTACTCTGGGATGGAGATGAGGCGATTTGTTCACGATGAAGTCTCGTGCCTCACTCGGAGTCGGGAATCTCGGAGCTTGCAGCTGGTTGGAGTGCTGCTCCGATGTTTGTTGTCTTACTCATTTTTCAAGCTCACGAATAACGTCAAGTTAGCAAGGGCTGGACCTTGATTTGTTTCTTGCCTCCATCTATCGGCGTTATGGGAAGTACTCCGAATTCCGGCGGCAAGGTGGAGCTGAAAATGCTACCATGTGATTGATGTGTTCGGTGCGGCTAGATTCAGCTCGTTTGCTCTGACTATTCTCTTGCCGCCTCGTGATGTTTAAGCGATTTTCTCGGTCTTTGCCTCTCGGTTGTTTAAGGACAGTGGGGTCTATTCTAGGCATGTACAGTGGATATGTAGTCATTAACATCATGAAGTCGTGTTCGGCTTAGGAGATGGAACTTTGGGGAGGCGGGAAGGGGGCAAACGGCTTTGCAATCAAGTGGTTGGTGCCGACGCGTTGGTGTTGCCTTGGTAGCGCAAGTGCTTATGGCATCTATGAATAATAATATCTTAGAATCTTCGTAAAGACTCCATCTTTAGCGGTGTGATGTCCGCCCGAATGATTCATATGCTCACCTCCTGCTCCGCTTGTGGATATGCCAACGGGTATAACCAACTCGAGGGAGGAGACGCATGTGTTGGGGGCCTGGTTTCGCATGGAGGCAGTTTATAGAAATACTCTAGCGATAGTCTAGATTTGAGACCATTGCATGGCGCTACATAACAGTAGTTAGAGATATAGTACTGAATCAGCCAAAGCAACTGCCAACTGCATCATATACCTGACGCAATCTCCTCTCATTCCAACGTAGCCCAACATGTGCTTAACATTCCTAAATCAGTCTTCGTGATCACTCCCAATATCCTACCCTCGCCTATATATCGTAGAAGATATCGTTCGCCTTCCTTCATCACGAAGTTTATCTCTTTTCCTGAACCTGCCTCTGCACAGGTTCATACCATCCATCCCCAAACTGAATGTCCATCTGCCACATACCCCTCCATGAAAACTCCCTACCGCTCATTTCGGCAATCAGCGAGGTGTGCTATCAAGTATATATGTTGCTCTAAGCTTGACTGGACTGCGTCTCCTGATACGTGTTGTTGGCTACAGAGATGGAAATATGCTCAGGAGTCAGGAGCAGCGCCGTCCTGTTTTCCCCTTCGTTCTGGGTTCCTGTGCTTTTATGGTTTATTCAAAGTCTATGACTAGGAGAGGTTCAAGGGTGACGAGTCGCTACTGGCCCTCTTTATGAAGCGGATCAGAGAGTATGTGTTCCAGGCTCTCCAAAGTAGTTGGCGAAGAGCCCCAGGTGTAGAAGCTATGCGAACTGGATATCCCATTCTGCTATGGTGAGCGAGGTGAGTATGTTTAAGCTGAGGATGAGATAACATCCCACTTATCATGGTAGTGATGAATAGTTCTAGGTTAAGATGTAAGTTTGTGGGGTGACATAAGAGTTAAGTGTCTGGTATGAGGGGAGTAGGATTGCTGTGTGCGTTTGTGTGATCATGCATCATACAGGAAGACAGTTATGTCTGTGTTTATTCATACTCCTTGTGTTAGACTATTTCACTAGATCCTATAAGATACTCATATTTCTACTCTATATATATATGTGGATTTATAATGCTAGCAGTACCTCGGGTCGCTCCGTTACATTTACCTTGGGATATCCAACTTTCAATGCAAAAATCTATATCTATCTTTTTCATCTAACTAATCTATCTATCCAAAACATCACTTAACATACAAACTACTACCCCGCTCTAGCTATATACTACTTCTTACTCTTTCACCTATTATCCTCTCCAAACTACCAGCTCTCTCCACTTCATCACTTCTTTCCCCTCTTATATTCCCCCCATTCTCCCTTCTCCCAACGCAAACCCATCCCCTTATCTTTATCCCACTCTCTATATATATCTTTCTAAACTATCCACCTCCTAGTAGTAATACCACTCCGGAGTCCATATAGTAAGTATCTTTATATCTAGTTTGTAATCTTACTTCTCTTCGTAGCTGCTACTAGCAAATATCTGTATTTCTCTTGCCTTCAAGAAATTCCTCGACCATATTCCTTCCTGTTTCTCAGCTCAGATATTGGGTGTGACTTGATGAGGACATGGGATGGGGGTGGAGACGTTTAGATAGTGGTGGATATAGAGGATATGATTACTTAACTGGTCGTGGATGAAGATTGAGATGCTGCGGGTGTGGAGGGTGGACTTTGTAGTGCTAGACTTTGCAGTGTAGTATGTAAGTAAGTGGGAATTATATACTTTGTTGGTACAACCGATGAGAATGAATGTCCGCCTTTTAACTGGCAAACTCAGCACTTCAACAGTTAGTCGCCAAGACCAATCAGTCAAATATGAGGATAGCAAGACTTAGACTCAACTAATGCGTAGGCTAGTTTAGAACAGACTTCGGCAAAAGATTCACAGCACGAAACCACTACATCGCTGCTATGAAATCAACAAAGCAGAACGTGACGGAAAAAGAACATCGGAGCAACGGATGCCTCGGCTAAACACCGCTTAACCCCACCATCAGATTACCCCACCACAAACCCCTCAGAATCTCAAAAAGAAAAAATTATAACCAAAAAAAAGTCAAAAAATTTTATTGAAGATGTCCCTCAGGCGCGAGTCGAACGCTATAGACATATGTTTAGCACATGTCTGAGAGAATTGGGTAAGGTATGAAACTTACCGCGACATTCCGGTTTAACTGAACAATTACAGCCGGACGCCATAAACCAACTAGACGACCGAGGGTTGGAATGCAGTTACTTGACGATTAAGCCATGCAACTTGTTGTTGAAGGAAGAGCGCCTTGTTTGAGTATATATTGGGAATATGAAAGGTGGGGAGAAAATGATTGTGGGAGTGTGTGGAGGGGGGTGTTTTGAGTGGAGGGGTAAGCGAGACTAGTTGATGGACTTCTAGAGCTTGAATCTTTGATACATCTCTTTGAAGACGATAATTTTTTCAAAGGTACGAGTGTCAATTCAGTTTATGGAAAGGTGATGAAGAATACAAGATCTTTGGGCTGTAAACTCGAAGCAATTCTCTTCGCATCAAATTTATTGGACTAGAAATGCGGAATGAAGCTGCAGGTAATACCGCGCCGGCTGCTGTAATCCACCCACTAACTCCAATTATATTTGTGACAGATATGGAATACCATCATCTTCGTCCTGTAACACCAACCTAATAAATATACCTATATCGCTCTTAAAAACAATTGTGCTCTCTCCCTATTCATAGCCCGGGTATCATAACAACCATAAAAAGCCTAGTGTATACTAGATATTCGTCCAACCATCACCCCAAACAGGAGCTGCCCCTTTCTTCAACTCTACTCCTCCATACTTCCAACGCACATTACCTATTGACCAGCATCTACGCACCAACTCCAATAGGCCCCATCAGTCTCCTCTTCTCAATAACTCCCTTCACACTAAACCTCTCTTTCTCCCCAGGCATAAACTCCCCACTTGCGATACAAAGCACCTTCATCCTTCGATCGTACCTCAAATCATGCAGCAGCTTGGGCGTGATCAGGAAATACTGACTGGTATGTACTTGACAAGCGATCTCTACCATTCTCCCATGTACCATTCTCTCGTTTCTTGGATCCATACCCTGGTTAATCTCATCAACTACACGGAAAGGTGCCACAGCGAGAGATTGAAGAGACATTAGGTAGAAAATGGTGGAAACACTACGTTCACCACCAGACTGGCGATGTTTATCAAGGAGTTGAAGAGTCTCGTTTTCTCTGCGGAGACTGTTAGTTTGGCGGGGCTGAAAGAGAGTGTGATCGAAGCATACCTGAATTTAACCTTGATCTCTATCGCCCAATTCTCAAAGTCGTCTTCCTTAAATACTCCAACCTCGCCTGCACATCCAATCTGTTCAAAGTTATCCGAAAATGCTTCGCCGATCTCCGCAACAAGAGCATCAAGCCTCGGTTCCCACTTTTGCATGATATGATTGGTTTGTTGCTCAATCGAGGTAAGGTCTTCTTCTGTACTGCTGAGTCTGCTCTCCAACTTTTCGATTTCGCCCTGGCGTTTCTTGAAGTCCCGGATTGCGTTTGGATTGTAGGCCTGGATAAGTTCCAACTTGTTTTGCTCGCTCTTAATTTCGTTCTCCAACTCCTCAACCGTTTTCCCTTCCGGGATATTCCTGAAATACTCCATATCTTCTTGATTCGTTGCCTCAGCCTCACTGGTGATCTGTTTGCAGCGCTCAAGAGCCCGCTTGGCTGTTTGGGTCGCTGCTTGAGATTCTTGCTTAACGCGGGCAGCCAATGCACGTTCGTCTTCGAGTTTTTGGACGATTCCAATATTGCGTTCGCGGAGAGCAGTGACATCTGACTCGGCTTCGATTCTTCTCGCTTCCGCTTCATCGAGTTCGTCATGATAAGCCACTATCTCCTTGATTTTCTCAATGTGTTTCAAGACATCCGCGCCCTTTTTGAGACATGCCGTGTCTTGCTCTTTCATTATTTCTTGGATAGTTTTCCGGGATTCAGCGGCTGCATTTTCAAGTCTGTCCAAGTTTTCTTTCTCTCGATCTACATCAAGGTCAATAGGTGAATAGTGGAACGTATCTCTTGGTCACTAACTGATCTGCCCCGGAAGCGCCTTCTGCTCTCCTAGTGCCCTTTGCTTCATGTTTTTCTCTTCTTTTATTTTATCCTAGTATATTATGGTTAGCGTATACAGCAAACATGGGGTCAGAAGATTTACCATGTCTTTAGCCTTATCCTGTCGCATCGATATAAGTTTTTGCATCTCGGCTCTCAACTCGTTGATTTCTGCTTTTTTCTCCTCGAATTCCTTGTTTAGTGCTTCAAGCTTCTCCTCAATTTCTCTTCTGCCTGAAGTATCCACCACACCGTCCACAAAAAACTTGGCAGGCGTGATACTTGATGTCCTAGTTGACGTAGCATTGGGGCCGTATTCTCGACGCCTCGTGATCCTAAACATGGTTGAACTGGTCAGGAAGGAGCTAATCCCGCTATTGTTGATCCTCTGATGTTGCTCGTCCTTAAGTTCCCGAAGCGTAACAGCCGATCTATGAGCTTGAACATCATTACACAACATGGCAAGGACAGGTTCAGGACCATCAATAAAGTCAATGGCCCAACCATCAAGGCCTAATTCTCTTAGCTGTTCCGCCGAGGCTTGCGGGGGGTTCATAGTCTCGGCCAGGCTCTGTATACTGGTCTGAATCCTAACTTCTGCCAATTTCATTTCAGAAGAATGGAATTGGTTGACTAGTGTTCTATAGTCGGCTTGCGTCTGTGCTGTGATAGTGAGAACATTGCTCTGCTGAAACAGGGCTTCTATCAAGTCCGTGTATCTGGGGTCCTTGACAGAACAGGTAATGAGTGGTGGCCCATAAACTTCTTTCTCAAATTTGTCTCTGTTTTCTTGGACCCATTTCCAGGCACGAGCTGTATCTTTAGAGTATTGTGCAATTTTATTCACCTGCTTTCCTGCTTGGCTGTTGAAGTCGGCGAGAGCTTTCTTCGTCTGCTCCTGTTCTGCTCGAATATCCCTTCCCGCAATTTTGACCTCTTCCACTTTCTTGTTGAGCTCATCCACTCTCTCCTGTATGCTTTTGATCTCGTGGTTAGTGGCTGTCTAATTCGTTATTAGCTCTCATGGTCAACAGGCACCATCCAATGAAATGCTTACAATACGATCATTATATTCTTTCGCGTCAAACTCGATTGCAGGCTCTCGAAGGCGAGCCTCCAGATCTAGCATATGTCTGCGAATTTTTGCCAAATCTTTCTTCCGTTTCTCTTCACCTTCACGCTCAGCTATTATTCTCCGTTCACACTCCTGGATTTTCTCGGACCATAATTCGATTTCACGCAGAATATCATCAGCACCCTTCTCTGAAATGTCGATACCCTTCTTGCGATCCTTGACAATCTCGGCGAGTTCTCGCTCGAGCTCCTCTTTTTCATTGACTAATCGTAAGGTAGGTTCGACTCGACTTTCGAGGCGTTTGAGTCGTTTGTCAGCCTCCTTCAGTTCACTCTTGCATTGTATATGACGATTCCGTGCTGTCCTGTATTCAACGAATGGAATGGTATTCGTCAGCAACACTAACTTCTTCTCAGCCTCGGCTCGCTCCTCGAGCCGTTCAACCTCGGGGCGTAGATTGCTTTGTCGTTGCTGCAGATTGGCAAGCTGCTCTTTGTCTGTTTCGAATTGCCCTCGTTTCGTCTTCTGTGCCTTCCTGAGCGTCTTAAGCTCCTCATGCCAGTCCAGCATTTCCTGTGGCGCGACAGCTCTCAACGTTTGGTGCAATAAGTCCACCGGAGTCAAGCCTGAGAATTCTGAAACCCTATCCTGGGGAAGAAACTGACAAAGGTTGTCGATCTGGATGTTTAAAGATTTGGTCAAGGTTGTAACATTTTTATGATTTGACCTCCTTCCATTCAACCACCATTCACGATTGTCTCCATCTTTTATGATTCTCAGTTTGATGATATGGTTCTCCCGCTCATTGGGTCGTCGCTGTAGTTCGATCTCGATAAAAGCGTCACTCGTACCGTGCTTCACGAATTCTCCAAATTTGGTAGCTCGTCCTAGAAGCTTTGGATCGGCGCCCAGTCCTAGGCAGAAAGCACAAACCAACGAGCTTTTGCCAGTGCCGTTCGGTCCAATGACCATATTAAGATTGGGACCAGGAAAGAACTCGGCGTCATCGTAGGTGATGAAATTGGTAAGCTTTACTCGAAGGATGGCACCAGGTGCGAATCCAGTACTTCCGCCGTTGGGTATGCTTTGATGGGGTCCACGGGCCTTTCTCCTTGAATGAGGATCGTCTATAGTTTCTGAGTTCTCGAGATTTGGAGATTCTGATTCGGACTCGGACTCAGGATTGTAACCATTCGTTCGTGGTCGCTTGGCAGGCTCCGAAGGAGACGATCTAGCTGAGCTTCCAACAGCATCCTCTTCACCATCTTCTTCCATCTGCGATCTCGAACGACGCCTGCGGTAAGGCATTTGGGGTGCCATTCTGGTCGAGGTCGATGAATGTGGCAACTCTTGATCAGAGCTATTGTTGATGACGCATAGGGATACCCTTTCTATTGCGACTTAATAATTTCGCACAATTATAGGCACTATTCTTATTTTTGGAAAATCGTGTGGGACGCGTCGCATTACAAGGGAACCCGCGATTTGGTAGCAAGCAAGAACACGCTAGGACAATCTAGTCGTTAGTGTCTTATCGTGCTGATTACCCCACCATTTGGATGTCGTTCGTCTGTTCATATCACTTCATGTCACTTCAACAGACTTCATCACGTTGACCACTTACGCTGATCTCCGTCACTCACATACTGGGTGGAGAATGGTTTAGTCATGGGGAGGTATATCTCAAATAAGGGTTTGGTTAATTGCTCAATGCTTTCATTTCGACTAACAAGCACAGTGATGCTTACATACTGAGACGCGCACAGTGCCCGGTTCAGGGAGAATATGTAGGGCATTTCCATACTTACCTTACTGTCCATGAGAGGAGGAGTTAAAGGGACTAGGGATTAGGGGGTAGGGGAGTGAGGAAATAGGAGAGTAGTGGAAGGGGAGAGGAGGAAAGCCCCCATAACAGGGTAAGTAAAAACACTGTATCCGATGGGCTGGGTCCAGATCTTAAGTAGTTCTTCATGAGGAATTCCTGGGAGATTATTCCATGATCGAGCCAATGAAACTTCGTAATCATCTAGTCGGAGCGATTCTAAAGACCTCTGGAAGTTTTCATGGAAGTGAATAAAAGTAAATTCGCACATTCCTGTCCTCTTGTTGCGGCATGTCACTCATTTGCGGGGGATCGGGAATTCTCCATGTCAACAAACATCAACAGAAATCAAAACCTCCAGTACCAGTACAGCCATCACAATTCTGCTTCATACTTACTATCAATTGTTTGAGGACACTAAGATCTATGCGTCGTCGCAACCTCACGGCTTAATTTACAAAACTGCACTTTCTTTCCTTCCACTCTTTCACTTCATCACGCTACTCTTCTATAATAAAACCTTCCTACTTACTTAATTCTCTTTTACACTTCCCCTCGCTCTTTCTCTTCCCGTCAGTCCAGCACGGTTTTACATTTTCAAACACAACTTTCCTACCTAATAGTTCTCACAGTCTTAGCTGAGCTCTTGATCTCAGGACCACCTCATACTCTGGTGAGTTATTCCTCACTATCTCACACCATGGCTGCAATGGCATCCGTCGGCGTCAGCACAAAAAAGTACTAATTGTTGACCTCAAGTGCTTCTTTCTCCTCCATTTTGGACATAGAGCGAAAGAGTAGCTTCACCTTGCATTACTATGCTCTACTGAGTTGCATATCCAAATCATATTAGCCCTCCTCGAAAATTCGGCTTGCATTAACTATTTATCGACATCTTCGCGGTACCAGCACAGGAAACATTACGCCGGACCGATTGCATACGACGAAGACTCTGAAGTCCCGGAGCAGACCATGTCGTGTTAGTAGTTGGAAAGCAACATCACCGTATCAAAACAATGAGTAGTCAACCCACGTCGCGCCCGCCAACGCGCCGGCCTCCTCTCGGTGAAGCAACGCGGCGTGTCAACAATACCCAAGCCCATGGCGCAGGGCTGGAATCAAAACAAGCACCATCTGCCAATCGTGATAGCCTGAGACGAGATGGCTTGCTACATGCCTTCAGTCCTGCGCCAGGCTCTCCTATCTCACCTGGCGGTTACTATCCACTACGAGATGACCGACCCACAAGCTCTCCTGTATCTGCCGTTAACCCGAGGCTCTCAGCTATATCGAAAACCGCTGCGACAGATTCTAAGCGCAGCTCTCAGATTTCCACCGCTTCTTCCGCTGCTTCGGATGGTAAAAACATCAAAAAGTTCATAGGCCCTTGGAAGTTGGGTAGAACCTTAGGCGAGGGCGCAACTGCTCGAGTTCGTCTTGCCAAGCATGTTGACACTCATCAAATGGCCGCAATCAAGATTGTCCAAAAGAAACATGCTCAATTGTCGCAGGCAGGAAGTCTCAAAGATCTCGGGAAGCTAGATGCCATGGGGGTAGATACAGGAGATGGACTGCGGAAGATGCCCGTGGGTATAGAGAGAGAAGTTGCAATTATGAAACTGATTCAGCATCCGAACATCATGAAAATCTACGACATTTGGGAAAATCGTACTGAAATGCAAGTAGATATTTACCATATTGAAATGAACTATCAGCTAATCGGGCATCAGATACCTGGTCCTTGAATACGTCGACGATGGGGAGCTCTTCGCTAAAATCGCGAACAACGGAAGACTGTCAGAAGAGGTTGCCATGAAATATTTTAGACAACTCTTGAGCGCGGTGGGCTATTGTCATCTGTTCAACATCTGTCACCGGGATCTAAAACCGGAG
The DNA here is from genome assembly GCA_002946385.1 of Rutstroemia sp. NJR-2017a WRK4. NCBI lineage: Eukaryota > Fungi > Ascomycota > Leotiomycetes > Helotiales > Rutstroemiaceae > Rutstroemia > Rutstroemia sp. NJR-2017a WRK4. The sequence goes on from NJPR01000060.1 coordinate 27,616, forward strand.
AACATCTTGATCACATCCAGCGGGGATGTTAAGATTGCAGATTTTGGCATGGCTGCGCTGCATCAAAGACCCGACCACAAACTTGAGACATCTTGTGGGAGCCCACACTATGCTGCTCCAGAATTGATTGGTGGACACAGATACCGCGGAGATAAAGTTGATATCTGGAGCCTCGGTGTGATTCTCTATGCCAGCCTTTGTGGAAGACTGCCATTCGATGTCGAAGGCTTTGGTAACGATAAAGACCTCAATCCACTGCTTCACAAGATCCGGAAGGGAGAGTATGAAATGGCTCAAGAGTTCAGCAAAGAAGCGGTAGATCTTATATGGAGGATATTGCAAGTTAACCCCAGAGACAGGATCGATATGAATCATATCTGGAGGCATCCTCTAGTCAGAAAGTATGATTACCTCGACAATCTTAGTGGTACCCAAAGTCTGCAAGCATTGGGTTTGCAGGATTGCGGGCGTCCTGTCCTCCGCCGAAGCGACATCAACAAAGATCTTTTCAGGCAGCTTTGGTCCATGTGGCATCAATTTTCTGAAGAAGAACTCATCGAGGCTCTTCTGAGTGACACGTAGGTGCCTCTCTATCCTTGGATCTCATGTTCTGCTAACACTGGTTATAGGCCGAATGATCAGAAGCTTTTTTATGGCTTGCTTCTAAAATACCGGGATGTCCAGCTCGAAAACTACGTTCCTCAGATCTCATATTCTACAAGCGACTATCATCACATTAGGCCCCCGGCATTGACCAAGACCTATTCGACGTGTCACTTTCCGCAGCCAAAATCTAAAGGCCATCGGCGACAGCAAGGGTCCAGATTTACCGTGGTCAGTAACCGAACCGAGCAGACCTACGATCCATTTAATGCATCTCGGCCGCAGCATCTCGACTCGCTAAGATCTGACGATCAGGTCAAAGTAACCATTCACGCCCCACAGAACGACGTCCAGGTTGTTAAGAGCAACTCTTTTGATAAGCTTCGCCAATCATCATGCATGTCTCCAACCAGATCTATGGATGGTCGTGGCAGCCTCCAGAAGCCATCATTAAGAGTTTACGCGTCGCGGAGTTCACTTGCAAGTTCTACAAGGAGTCGGGGGAGTGCACCTTACCGTGCGACGATAGGACACAAGCGCGGTGTTGACTTTTCCCACATACGAAAAAGATCGCTGGGCAGCCAGAAGAATGTTTCTGCAGGTTCTCACTTGGCTCCGCCATCGAGACGTCACAGTAACAACACGGAAGTTACTGACGATGGAGGAGATACCTTACGGCCGGTGCTTGAACCTTCCACGTCAACGCGTTACATTCGATCGAGAAAACCGCAAGCGACCACCGCAAAAACCGCCAATGGAACCAAAAAGTCCAGCAGGAGTAGTCTAATCTGGAATGAAGACGTGCGTCAGTTAAGTAGCAGTCTGGCTAAAGACTGTGACGAGGCTTTTAACAGATCGTCTGTCGTTTCATCCACTGCCTCTCATAACAAGTCCCAACTCTCTGCGAGTTCAGGCGTTGCCTCGCGAGAACCATCACCGTTGCTTAGAGTGCCTGTACTGAGTGAAAAGCTGAAGCGGGAGTCGTTGGAGACACGGCCTTTGCCACCACCTCCTGCTCGTTCTGAATCCGTCAAGAAGGAACTTCTAGAAGCGCGAATGCAGGCCGAATTACGAAAAATCTCAGGTGAAGATTCACCCGGCTATCTAGATCGTATGGTATCGCATATTGATCGCCTCATACAACCTACCTCCCCTGTTCAAGCACAGCCCGATCGCCGGACGGCATCTGCGCCTGTGGACAACAAGGCAAGGATTGTACCGCGACCACTACCATCGATCCACGAAGCATATGGCGAGGATTTATCTCCACGAAAACTAAAGGAAGCAGCAATTCAGCAGTCTGGTGACGGAAAGAACAGTCGTATTGCGTCGGCGCCAGAGCCTCGCACATTAAAGAAGAAAAGCCTCCACGTTGGCGACAGATACTCACGAATGGAGGGCAGTGAAAGAGAGACAATTCGTATAGTTAATGCCTCCACGACATCTATCAGTCCTGTCAGAGCTCCAGCGCCTCTGACAATACGAAAGAAAAGCTCGCAGGGTGGCCAGACTTCGAACAGAGTACCGATGAGTGGATCTGAGGATGCCGATCAATCCCTGAGAGCGCCGTCATCGGGTCTAGGACTCCGACAACAGTATCATGGCAGCTCCAAAGTAGATATTGCACCTGAGCTATTCCGAATCGACGAAGACACTAATGCGGATGATCCCTTTGGTCAGGATAGCATTTCCGGAACCATAGTGAAGAAGAAGACAAATTGGTTCAGGCGTAATTCTAAGCTTAGTGACTCTGACGAATCAAGAGGATCCTCAATCGCGGGTATTGATGGTTTGACGTCGCAAATTTCAAACAATGATAACCGAAAGCCGGATATATATGGACCATTAGTGCCAGCAAAGAAAAAGGGGTTCAGTATTGGAAGACTTTTCAAAAGGAAGCATTTGGATACTGGCATGACCATCGGAGGTAAACACTCTATTTGAAATCGGTTCCTTTTAGACTTGTACTGACCGATACATAGGGAACGATATGTTCGAAGAAGAAATGAGCATTCAAGATTCTATTGCAGAGGCCCAACATCAACATCGTCTGAACCGTATGCAACAAAGAGCTCATGCGCGTCAAATCGAACCCCAGCAAAACTGGTTGGCGAAGCTGTTCCATGTGAAGCCCGATTCGAGGTTCATCTGCTTCTCTATCTCGAAGCGATCTGCCCGCCAAGAGGTTACTAAAGTCCTGAAGGACTGGAAGCGGTACGGCATTCGTGATGTACAGGTTGACAAACAACGAAATATTGTCTTTGGAAGAGTGGGTGCAGGAAATTGTAAGTAAATCCGAACAGTAATCTACAACTGACTAACTTGGTTAGACTTGAATCTAAAGGAGGTTGCGTTCGCCGCAGAAATAATGACGGTCTTCGAGCATTTGTCACACGGTAGAAAGGCGCACCTCAGCGTAGCACGAATTACCCAGGAAAGAGGAGCAGCAAGCAGCTTCCACAGAGTAGTGGAGACTCTAGATTCTGTATTGCAAGTCCGAGGCGTCCTTGTAATGGATGAGGACAAGAAAAGAATGATGGTAAAGACGGTAAACTCAGCACCACGATAGCGTCCTCCTCTGCCCCTTTTATTCGTGGTTGAGCTCAGCCCGTTTCGAATGACCAATTGGATTTCCCCGTGGATTGGATGTGGGCACTAAAAGACGTTTCTTTTGCTTTACTGTGTTGCCAGTGGGCATTTGGGAACCCTGAAATCCAGGTCTATTGCAGCAGTATTGGATTTCACTTCCTTTCTTTTGTAGATATACTTGTTCTGCATAGTCTGTTCTGTATCAGAGAAGCTTGGTCGGTAACGGTAACGATTGAAGAAAGTTGTGAATTAGCTAATATTTCTTCAGGGGGGGCTAGAGGGAGGGAGGGAGGTGTTCCTGGGCAGCATGATAGCAGTTCAGGGTCAATTAGAGAGACTTGTTGTAATTCTTCACAAATTGAAAACAAAAGCACCTTAGAAGGGCAATGGGGTCCTTTGCGCAATAACTATACCTAATAATTCATTATATGGAGTAAATCCATCGTACCTAGGTGGAACTGTGCATAGACTCATCCGCTAGTAGCAGTCCACTAATGATAGTAGAACAAGTACAAAGCCCACTGGTGAAGCGGTGCAATAACTTTCTAAAGTCACTTTTTTCCACTTCCTACCTCCAACAAGATCGTGTATATCAAAGGTTGATGCTATTCGTCGGATTCTGATAATCTTCGACTGGACCTTCGACTGGACCATCAAATGCCCCTCACTTGTTCAGTGCGACGTCGTCATGGTGCAAGGCACGGCTCGTTAATATATCCATGCGGGTTATCCCGATGCCGGGGCCGACTTCTTCCGCCTGTGCGGATGAAACCTTTGGAGATCCATAAATTTTTTCAAGTTCAGACGTCTAGGCAAGACCATTTATTCCCGTCTGCTTGAAATTGACGACAGAGTTACAATTCTCTTTATCCCTTCAATTCTTCATTTTGATTCAATTGGATATATACTTACGGGTTGTGCAGCTATCTCACGAAAGACCTTCCCTATTCAAGATGCTCCGGACCTGCACATTTAGAGCTCCGTTACCTCGGGCAGTCGCACGAACATTCACCACATCTGCGAATATCACAAGCAGATCTGCGACTTCCTCAACCCGAGCCTTCCGACAAAGCATTCCTTCTATACATAGCAATTCTGGATATTCCATCCTTCGTCCGCAGAGACATTTCCACGCAACAGCATACAAAATGGCAGAAACAAGAGCAGAGACCGATGCATTTGGGGAGGTTCAAGTCCCCGCAGACAAATACTGGGGAGCTCAGACGGAGCGTTCATTGGAAAATTTCAGGATCAATCAACCACAAGATCGCATGCCTCCTCCAATTATCAAGGCCTTTGGTATCTTGAAGGGGGCTGCTGCTACTGTGAACATGAAATTTGGACTTGGTACGTCCTCTTGAAGGAAACACCACAATCACTTTGATACATTTTTGGAACGATGGGGGCTCACCATTTCGACAGACCCGAAAATCGGAGAAGCTATCCAGCAAGCTGCAGCTGAAGTTGCAGACTTGAAGCTCATCGATCATTTCCCTTTGGTTGTCTGGCAGACCGGCTCTGGTACTCAGTCAAACATGAATGCCAATGAGGTCATCTCAAACCGCGCAATCGAAATCCTGGGCGGAAAGATGGGCAGCAAGAAGCCGGTTCACCCCAACGACCATGTCAACATGAGCGCTTCCTCCAACGATACTTTCCCAACCGTTATGCACATTGCAGCAGTCCTCGAGATTGAACAACAGCTCCTCCCAGCCATCAAATCCCTCCGCGATGCTCTCCAGGCCAAGGTCGACGAATTTGAAGCCAAGAACATCATCAAGATCGGACGAACGCATCTCCAAGACGCAACACCACTCACTCTCGGCCAAGAGTTCTCCGGTTATGTCGCACAGCTCGACTACGGCATGGAGCGTGTTGAAAGCTCGCTACCCCACCTTCGACTTCTCGCACAAGGTGGAACTGCAGTTGGTACTGGAATCAATACCTACAAAGGATTCGCCGAGGCTATCGCAGAGGAAGTCACCAAGATGACTGGTACAGAATTCAAGACCGCTCCCAATAAATTCGAAGCCCTTGCCGCTCATGATGCTATCATTCAAGCCTCTGGTTCCCTCACAACCCTCGCCTCCTCGCTATTCAAAATCGCTCAAGACATCCGATATCTTGGATCCGGACCTCGTTGCGGTCTTGGCGAACTCGCTTTGCCTGAAAACGAACCCGGTAGCTCCATTATGCCTGGAAAAGTCAACCCCACGCAGGCTGAAGCTTTGACTATGGTTTGCGCACAAGTTATTGGCAATGGAACTGCGACAACGGTTGGTGGTATGAACGGTCAGTTCGAGCTGAATGTTTTCAAGCCATTGGTTATTAGGAATTTGTTGCACAGCATCAGAATCTTGAGTGATGGAATGAGAAGCTTCGAGAAGAACTTGGTGGTTGGATTGAAGGCCAACGAGGAGAAGATTTCCAGTATTTTGAAGGAATCGTGAGTTTTTGCCCCATCTCTTTCCTGCTAATCTTGTTTGTCTGAACCGCGAACTAACCTGCCCAAAAGTCTCATGCTAGTAACTTGCCTGAACCCAAAGATCGGTTACGATATGGCTAGTAAGGTGGCCAAGAATGCGCACAAGAAAGGATTGACTTTGAAGGAGTCGGCGATGGAGTTGAAGGCTTTGAGCGAAGAGGACTTTGACAAGTTGGTTAGACCGGAGCTGATGATTGGCCCGGAGGAGTACAAGAAATAGAGAGATGCTGTTGGAAAACGTGGATCTGATTGGAGGCTGGAGAAGTTGACATAGTATGTATATGAGAAGAGGTGGGGAGACTGAGAGTTTTGATGTCATGCATAGCGTGTAGTAAAATATGAGGATAGTACTTTGGTCGAACAGCAAAGCATAGCATAGCGGAACGTTGAAAGACGACGTTGGCGGACTGTGGGTGGATGGATGCAATGTAAGAGAAGTTAAAAATGCATATATACATATTTCTACAAATGAGTCCCAGCACCACTCGTGCGATCGTCTTAAGTCATGTTCTTCGAGCTTGAAAATGCGGTACGGTGCGCTTGCTTGTTATATTCTAGGACGTGGATGGATGGATAGCCTGCTTTGACATATGGAGGGGTGAAGTCTAGGAGGGGAAACAGAAGGGACAGTGAGGAGAGATATGAGTGCCCTCTCTCGTCCTATCCATCTCGGGGCGTCGGTTGTTGAGATGATAGGTCTCTATCTCGATTATGATGTCCTCTTATGAGGAATTCCTGAAGGCTGTGTCTAGGGAAACTCGGAGAGCTAGAAGGGGTCATAGTGGCATCTAGAGGGTAATATTGATGAGGAACACGAAATTGATGAGACAAGTAAGTGCTAGGCTAGATGAAAGCCATTGCACCTTTAAGTAGAAAATTATGTTTTTCCAAACTGCGGACACCTTCAATGCTTGCTATTCACGGTGTCTCATACATGGGTTTGACGGTTCTCTTGAGGAGAGCAAGATTTTTCATGTCTGCGAAGCATATTGGAAAGGCAAAGAGATGGTGCGATGTCAGCGGAGGCGATTCTGGTATAGTTTCCATGATTGCAGTGGTCGTTGGATGTTCAGACAGGGCTGCAGAAGGGTTGGGGTCCACTACGACTTAGTCTGCTCTTCTCTCCTTATATCTTCACTTTCTCTCGTACATTGGGTGTGGTCCAAAGACTTGATCTTTAAAATCCACTCGTTGCGTGGATTCCCACACCGAGGAGCGTAGCACTTGCTTGCTTTCATCACACACACGGGTCCCCGATCCGCATTCTTGGACTTCAAAACTCAGCATTCATCTAAATTTGTGGACAACTTGGCTACTCAAATTCTTATATCCTCCGCCCACTTTGTGCCCATATCTATACTCTTCTGAGTTCTCTCTCTCGTCATCTTTTCCCTGCTTCTTCTCCATTATATCCCTATGAATCTCTCTGCACAGACGATTTCTGGATGGCTGAGAAGTTACACTTGTCCAGCATCCACCAGCACTCCTCTCTCTCGGCTTCTCCTAATCGTTTACCACCATATGTATATGTGTGCCTTCATACTGCACTACCAACACTGTGAAAGTAACCCGGCGGACTCCCATGGAGGTATGGAAGGAGGACTCCAGCTGCGCGGTTTCTAGATTGTCAGTTTTGTTCTTCCTCCTAGCTTTCTAATTTTATATATCAACCCAACCAGTTGGCGAGTGCAAAATTAGGATGGTCGTGTTTGATGGTTTGTGCAATCATCTAGAATAGGAAACGAGAAAAGCCTACTGTTTTACAGTCCTATCTTGGGAATGGAATTGGTTCTCAATCACCGAAAGGAAAGTGTCACGGAGATGCTATAAGGTAGAAGAGTCGCCTTACCCAGGCACTGTTCCAGTACTGGTGAGCAATATTGGGTCTGGACGAAATGCATGGTGGACACCACACCGGAGAGTGCTCATGGACGGTCTAGCCCAGTCCCACCTGGCTTCTGCGGGGTGGACGATGGAAAGGTGGACGGAATGGTATAATATTATATACAACGCGTTCCTGTGCGTGGATACATGGGTAGAGTCCTGAGTTCCTACGATCGAAGTCAAGCAGTCAATGATTGCATTGGTTAGAAGAAGTCGTGACGTCTGCTAAGGGAGCGCTCCAGCTAGCTATGAGCGGCGACGTACTGAATACAGTTGAGCGTGCTGGTTTATGCAACTTGTGCATCGGAAAGAATTACTTTGGCAAGTGTCACTTGTTTAGCTTGGAGCCGGACGAGGAAAGATGGACGGACTTGAGTTAAATGAGAAAGCTACTGGTGGACTGGTGCCGTTTAGTTTATGAATGAATGTCGCTTTGCGAAGTTTAATCACGAAGAAGATGAGTTTCTATCAGCTAAATGAGAATCGTTACCGTGATATGGGCGGCGTGCAGACGTGTTGTGAAGATAGCAAGTTCGGATCTAAGAAGACTAGAAGAGAGATGTCCATGTGTGGATGGCATCATCGACGTATGAACGACTACTATTTGAAACTTAGAATATCGCAGCTCGACTGTCTGCAATCGTACTCTCATTTCATCATTACAGTGCTGTGGAGGTGTCCATCCATGCCGAGGAATCATCGGTCGACACTGCTCGGCAGTGAGCGACCGCACAGCTTCATCTAGAAGTATTTTGTGACATCCAGATCAATTTGTTGCACTTCGCAGATTGAACTATTTTTGAATTCTGTCATAAACGGACAAACATTCAAGGCTATTCTTGCGATGTTTTTATTTTCCGTGAAATCACCCATCGGGCGTTATCTCAGAGGATTCAATTACCGCCTAAACTTAGGGGCGAAAATAATTACACGGAACTGGATGAATGTTCCGAATATTCATATCAGTGCCTGCAAGACACATCCGTACAGGGCTGCAACGGGATGCGCAGGCACAGTCTCTCTCACCGGTAGGCAGAAGGATAGAGTTGCAGTTTGATCGAACGAATCCTTTTGGCTGTAATTCGAAGAAAAATCTGATCAATAGAATTCCCCTGATCTACGATCTCGAGAGGCACTGCCCAAGCTGCGGTAAGGCGGTCTAACAAATACCGTTTACTTGCGAGGCTTACCTACCCTGATGCTCTAGAAGAAACATCTTACGACGGTACAACAGGTGCGGCTGGAAAAGCTCACACAGAAAATGAGAGATACTCATGCAAAGGGAAATGCCGGTCTCAGGGGGACAGGAATGTGTGAAAAAGAAACGAAACTTGGCCGAGGTGAAATCCTGCCTATGATGACCACGACGTGACACTTAATTCAGGCCCGTTATGGAAGTAAAAAGTAATGGAATGGGAAAAACAGTATCACTAGATATTGATCGTCGCCGTGCCTATACGAATGAAGCAGGATCAACATTCATCGCTGATCCCTAAGATGTTACAAGCATTTCGCGTATACAGTACCCCAAGTATCATTTTAATATGCCAGAGACACAGACCCAAGACCAAGAGCTGAAGCTGTCAATCCGTTGAACAACGTGGTGGTGATTGGGGAATTGGGTGGTTCGTGAATCGTGATACCTAGGTACATCAACCAGTACAACGTTGACCTGGTATCCAATTTTAGAATGTTCCGATTTGAAGACAGATGTAGTAATACGGCTGGTACTGTTGCAAGCGTGCAGCCTGTTGCACCAGAAACTATTGACCATGAGGCGAGAACTTCACAACGGACGATATGTTTGACGATGGCGGCAAATCTCATGCAGGCACGAAAGTAATTTGCTGACTAGAACGAAATATTTCCCGGTGGCATTATTCCGTTCTTCCTGCGGAGTGCGGGTAAATTCAAGGTAGTAGAAGGTTAACGCCACATTATCAGCGTTCTGATTCCGGGGAAGTAGAATCGAGATGTCGAGAGTTGGGATGCATATGGTCGCAAGATCCTGTCGTGCAGTGTTCAGTGCTTCCCATTCGAAACCTGCTGTCGCACAAGCCTTTCGTCGGTGGTTGTAACAAATTGCTATGAGTATGGTCGGACCGGAACAAGAAGATAACAATGACGATACTGATAATGGATGATCAGTGTGCTGTCCAATGTTTAGGGGTTTCTCCGTTCCAGTTATGTCGTGCTACAGTACCATATGAATCAAAGGCATCTGCGAGCCTGCGAGGTGGTGTTGCAGTTCTTCCCTAGATGCGCATGGCAAGCAAGGATCACACCGCCATGTTCATTTCTCTGAATCTTTCCAAAGTGACTTCTTGGGTGGTTGTGCAGGTTTGGTCGAATCCTGACCTGTAACAGTTTACCTGCTGCCTTCACAGGCAAAGGGGAAAAGTAGTGCGATGTGGTAAGCAAGGGTGTCTTGGCAGGTCGAGGTATTTATGTGTCGTTTGAAACCCAAGACTTTATCAATCTATATCAGCTTTGCAGATAGAGAACTAACCTTACGGTATGCGGCTCCGATATGTCACCAGCCAGGGTTGATTGGGAGGGTAGTATTTATGTAAGTCTTCGGAGCTCAAAGTAAGCAACGTCCAGGGTATATTATCATGGAGGATTCCGACGCTGTGAGGTGGCACATCGAGGGGAAGGGGGGGCGGTGGTCTATGGTATGGTCTAACTTTCTTGTCACAAGCTTCTCGAAGCTCGGACAAGGTTACCAGTACCGAAGCATCGTATGCACATTTGGGTACGGGTAGAAGCCATCAGCACGAGGGAACGAGGACACCAAAGTATGCCACACCCGTCGTGCTGGGAAAAAGGCTTGAAGGGTATCTCGGCAAGCGATGGAGGGCCGTCATTTGCTGTCGAGCACGCAGCAATATGCAGAGATGTCCTGCAATAGAGCAGCCGGCATCCGAATAAGTAAGGCAGAGGTAAGCTGAAAAGCAAACAAGAAGAGGATCATGGATAAGGTTCATTTATACCGTACTTACTTCGTGTACTTTGCCCAGGTAGGCATGCGGTAGGTCGGCAGGTCGGTAGGTTGGTAGGTTGGTATCTGGTAGTTCCTCCTCGTATCATCCTACGTACAGTTTGCCGTACTTGGTATGAGACTATGAGTTGATGAATACCGCGCAGCAGCAACAATGATTCCCAATGATGTCGCCGCTGATCTACCACGTATTAGTTATCGTTCATCGTGATCAGTGTGGGCACAGTGCGTCCCGGCCGTTACCGCCCTTGCTTTGCGCGACGAGCTTTAGGACTGACTATGCCATTACGGGGTGCAGAGCAAGCAGAGCCGATCGACTGGGTTTATTTCAGAGCTTTGGGGTAGCACAGTATCTGCCGGGTACTTCAGGCTCCAGCATTTCAAGGGTATCTCTTTCGCCCGAGAATGGTGATGGTGACATGGAGGAGCGGAAGCCAAGCCCGTCTTACTGCTAGCTAAAAGGGATATGCGAAGCGGTCTACCTACCTCAGAGCAGAGCACGTCTTAAGACTCTAAGTTAGACCTTGAGGTATGTCGTTGAATTAGGAAGTGAGCGCGAAAAAGACAAATTTATCCAAGAACTCGAACTCAGATTAAAAGTAAGGGGGACCCAAGAAAGGCTGAGCTTCCGAAGAGGGTATTTTCCGGTTTGGATACTTTCTGGAGTCTGATATTAATGAAAAGCAGGCCGGACGCGAGACAAATTAGGAAAAATTTAAGCTATGCTGATCAATACTTCATACGACTTAGTAAAATCTGGGGAGAAGAACAAATGTGTAGCGACGGCCCTCCCAAAATCCGGTTGTGGGAATGGCTTTTTAGGGGAGGTTTCCGAGCCATGATCCATGAAGATTGTTTCATTATTTGGGGAGGGGTGGGTGCGACGAAAGCACAACGCTCAATGCGGAGTGTTCTTATTAAGAGCATTGAGTGCTGTGCGTGCTGTACGGAGTATATGTACAGTATATACTCAGTATGTATTCAATATCAGTCGCGGTCTAGCTTGGCCGCGGACCTCGACCTGGCCCTTGAGAATGTCCCGTATTTCCCCGTATACTGTTGAACGGGAATGTCGCTACAGCACATATTTCTTCCTGTTGAGTCGCCATTGCAACTCGAGATTGTCATGTGCAAAAGGGCTATGGAGAGTCTATAGGTAGCCCTGAAGAAGCGGTCTAGAACGCTGAGAAAGCTACCGGCCAAACCCCAATTGGGCAAAATAAACGACTAAGCCAATCATATAAAGCATCGATGATCTAGCGAACAGTGTGCTACCGTCTGTTGCCAATCGTTTACTATTTAGCGGGGTGAGCTGAGTTAGTCATGCGTAAGAACTTTAAAGGATAACGATGGCCTTGGGATTGGGTGACAAGGACCTGAAGAATCGGAGGTGTCCTTAATCAAATTCATCTAATAATTGTGTCAACATTGACCTGAACTGAACAAGTGGGACGATTCAGGGTGGGATGGATCATGGCAGTCCTAAGACAAGGAGAGGAAGCTGCTCAACAGTGAATGAGCAAGCAGCTGAAAACCCAAGTAATCTGGGAATGTCGTTGGGATTAATCAATGCTGCCTGATCATACTGTGGTTTTACGGTTGTACTGTACTGTGTAGTCGATACTGCTCTAGCAGAATATAGACGGGTCATCTGGATAGCCCGTCTTGGGAGGAGGGGGCTATTCATGCGTATGAAACTCAAAGGGAGAGCCCCAAGTATTAGTGTCATGTCTATCGCAAATTCGCAACATCACCCGATTGCGTCGATGCTGTTTCCTGCAACAAGCTCTCCCTGGGTCATATAGATAGATTTACGTAGAAGCAAGTCCCCGATATGCGGTAGAGTCGCTATCATAAGAGCTATATGTAGGTCAATATAGAGACTTCTGTACAGCGAAGTTGGTAAGAATAGATACATACCATGGAACGATGATAACAGTAAGAATCATCCAAAATAGTATGGTGACTAAAAGGCATCATCACTCATCATTCATGCGACGGATCTTACTCTCCCATTTCCATCTAACCCTACCTCGCATCCAATCCTACCTACTTCCTGGAGTCCGTCGCTCGCCCTCTTGCTCTAGCTCCCCATCCTCGCCATCCCAGCTGTGAGTAAGCACAGCACTAAGCATGCACCTGACATGGATTAAAAGATGGTCCCCGAAGCTTAAAATACGCCAATCAACCAGAGATCCATCGGCCCTGGTCCATGCGTCCAGAGCTCCAGTTCCAGCTCGCTCGTCTCCAGATTCGCCATAGCTACCCACCTACCTACGAATGCTCTAGCAAACGTTTCTGGATACTTGGAGTCTTGGACTAGTTGCAATCCGAGCAAACGTGTACATAATACATATACCGCCGGTGAAGCTACACAGGGGAATGAGACAGCTTCATCCAGCCTCACGCTCACGTTGACTACCAGAGAAGTTTCCGCGGAGGCATGAAGTCAACTGGAGTCCTGCATACATACATACATACATACAAGTGGATGGTATATCTCCGCTCGCTGCGTAGTCGTACTTTGTACAAAAAGAAATGATAGATTTCTTGTCACAGGTCCAGTTAATTGCTCCGAGGATGACAAGGATTGGGTCATGTAACTACTACTAGCCATTCTTCCTGCAAGGCAAGGCCCAAAAGCTGCAGTCTGCAGTCTACTACAGTCTGCTTCGTACAGTCGCAGCTCTCCCTCCAGTCGTCCTATGGAGTGAACGAAATGAAGCAGGAGACGAGGTGATGTAGATGGGACGAGCGATGGGGTGAAAATTGTTTCTGTCAGTCTCCGGCAAAGTATTCTGTCCCACCGGAAGAGTGCTGTTACATTCAAAGGGTCTACAGACTACAGGAGATAATGTACCTCTCCCAATCTAGGTACATGTACTCCCTACCGTACCAGGAAAGAGGACCCTCGGCGCCCGATAACATGGGGTCTACATAAAGTTACTTTTCCCGGGATCCCTCACCCTCGCCCTCATATCAAGATGCAGAAATGTAATAACGTTATTCAATAAGTTATCGCAAGTTTAACTAGGAGTCGACCAGGAAAATTCCCAAATATCAGCAGTTTGAATCCCGTGGCGTGATTTCCAAGATTCCGGCTGAAGGCATTGGGTGCGGGTGGGCTCCAACTTTCCAAGCAAAGCAAGAGAATAGAATAGAGTCTAGACACTCGCATACGCCGAAATCTCTCGCACTAAGAGGCAGTCTTCATCCCTGTCGACTCGTTTTTCTCCCCCTTCTACGGCTCTACCCCATAGTACCATACATGCCAAATGATACCATACATACATCTCAGGACATTTCCGAACGGCAAAAGAACTAGACGCAGAGGCAAAAGCAAAAAAACGATGGAAAAGAAAAGACCTTGGGGTGATCATGCAATATTTCACCGGACGGCAGAGAAAAAGAAGGAAATCTATTGGTAATTGGTATCACAAACTATAGGAGCCAGCGAAGAGCGAAAGGTAAGGCAGGCACGGTAGACGGTACACGGTACTGATTGAGTGCATCGAGCATCGAGCATCTGCACGTTTCGCGACTTGTCCCGCCTTTACTTTTTTATATGTTTGCAATCATACGAGAATCCATTAGCCGCCCAGAGTAGCTGTATATCGGTCGCTATTCTGCGAAGCTGCGAAGCTGCCAAGCTGCGAAGTCCAGGAAGTACTAAGTAGTAAGGTTATAGGAATGAAAGGAAAAAGAGAAGTGAAAATTGAAAATTGAAAATACGACCCCACGCGCTTACTTTACCCTATTACCACTTCCAGACATCCAATAAATCTAAATCCAGTCGCCAGCTCTTGGTAGATCGTAGTACAAGATAATAATCTTATGCATTTGAGATTAGAGGTTCGAGATTCGAGCATCCAGTTTTCTGACTTCTTACTAAACGGTTCGGGGAATATTAAAATAATGCTGCCAGCACCAGCTACCAGAAGCGCTATAGGGAGCTCCTACAATGCGACGGCCACTTGCACTGCACGAGTACGAAGGTTCAATGGCTCATCTCTCTATCCCACCCGGACAACATAACATCAACGTTCTATGCGCTTCAATCTACAGTGCGCTACGATATTCACTGATAGCGATAACATACAATTAATAATAAGTAATATTTACTACCTCGGAGCTATCCCCTTTATAGGTGGCCAATATCGACGAGGAGATTCAGCTGAACGCAGAGCCAATAACCAAAGAATCCGAAAAACCTGAATTCCTCCGCATCCTTGTCTCTGGACCTGAAGCTGGATTCAAACAATACAGTCAATCCTTGGAAGATCATTTCGATCGCTCAGTCCAATCGATGCTCCGTTCGCGGTGCACATACATGGGCTTAGTTAAGAGCTAGGAACCTGGCCTGGCCTGGGCAAAAGGAAAACGACCAAAAAAGACCTTTTTTCTTACCTATTTCTTACCTTTTTCTCTGACATCTTCGCTCTCACCAAGAGCTCTTACCTCTTACCTATTAGCCTTACACACGCGGGCACGTCTATAGCTACATATTCCTTCTCTCCTACTCCTGTTCACCTTCCTCCCCATACCCACCCACGCACTCAACATCCAGCACCCAGCACCCAGCACCCAGCACCCACGCAACCCACCCACGACACGGACCCTAGTCTCCCAAAGATATCTCAACCTCCCCCATCCCACCATCCCATCCTCTCCCCTCCCCTCCCCTTACGCCCATGCCCACGCCTCCCTGACACCTACTTTATTCACGCCTATGCCCCTCCCAGCAGCAGTACCAGCACCAGCGATGCATGCTTCCCGTCTAGGATTTCAACACCCACGCAGCTCTCCCAAGCCGGACGCATCTCAAAAATTAAAAAAAGCACACGGACCAATTCTTAACAGTCAACAAGCTACATAAATCAACAGACGCCTCCCCGGCCGCCATCCAGGTGATCGACACTCCACATTCTCCATTTCAAAAAGGCTTTCAAGAACCCACATGTTCACACATTGAGAATTTGAGATAGCCTTCTGCTTATTCCTTTACAAATATATTTATCACTCACCATTTTTCCGCGAAATACTTTCGTCATTGGGACTTGTCTTAAAGTGAATTTTCGTCCCGTCACGTCGGTTCTGCGCGCGCGGCTCAACCAGAAAGAGGCGAGCCACGAAACTATCAATACAATTACAATACGCACGAGAAAACGACCAGCAAACGACCAGCAAACGACCAGAAAACGAGCAACCAGGTCAACCACTTACAGAACTAGCCATTATCGTGGATTTTGGCATTGTATTTCATAATGGAGAGCGCACAGAGCTTCACGGCTCGAAGGTCCGCAGCCTCCAATCTTCCAACGTTCCAATTGCCCCCTCCTGATATTTCTGGAATGCACAACAAATATCCGCAAACTGGATATGCTTCAACAAGCGGTTCACAACCAACTCCAGCTATCGCCGGCCATATCCATACACCTCCAGCCGGAGTCCCGGGTGACGGTCTTAGTCCATTAGCTTCGAGTGTTAACAGTGGAAGCTCGGGGAGTTCGGCTGCAGGCGTGCCTCCATATCAACCCTCGGGTTTTTGGCCGACTCCGGGCTCATCAAACTTCACCTTCTCCTCGGCGCCTTCCATGCCTGGTACTTTTGCCCAACAGCAAAACTATATGAATCGCCCAGTATATTCATCTCCAATGAATTACTCAAATCGAAATCCGACATCCCCTACATCTGGCGAAGGATTGCCACCACCTCCTTATGAGAGCCTTCCTCCCTTCCCAACTTCCATGCCAATGTCTGGATCTGGGGGGCAACACAACTTACCAACGCTAGCCCCGCAAAGCCAGCAGCAGCAAATGAATAGCAATGGAATCATGAGTCTGCAACAGTCAGCTTCACAAGCACCGCCGCAAGGATCTGTGCAAGCACCAGATAGCTATGGAGGACGGGCGCCGCCAACACCCACCTACTACCCATCCTCATCCACGCCGCAACAGTCAAATTTCCCTGCGTATTCGCAACAATCTCCTACTCAAACATCACCGAATTCTTCTTCCGCTCCCTCAAATCGCATTTCTCCGATAACAGGCTCACACCATCCCTCAATGGGAGCACATCAATCATACCAACCACGTCCGTACTCATATAACCTACCTGGATTAGCTGCGCCAATAATGTCTAACGTGCACAACCCTGGCACTCAGATGGCCTTATTGGGAGGAATGAATATGTCCTTCGCTCAGCATCCGATGGCCGGACCCATGTATGGGCAACATCCAGGTCATCCGCAGCAGCAGACCGATCGACCTTTCAAGTGCGACCAATGTCCTCAATGTTTCAGCCGAAATCATGATCTGAAGAGGCACAAACGGATTCATTTGGCTGTGAAACCATTTCCTTGTGGTCACTGCGAGAAGAGTTTCTCCAGAAGGGATGCTTTGAAGGTTCGTCTGCCTGATATTCTGCCACGTTTGTGCACGAACTGACTTACTTGCAGAGACACGTACTTGTGAAGGGTTGCGGTAAGAACACAACCGAAGGCGCCAACCAGAACGGAACTTCTCAGTCACCCGTAGATAAATCAGAGGTGTTGAGCGATTCGACGGAGGACAACAGTCCAGAGATGGCGAGAAAAGAACTATCGCAATGAGCTACTCGCATGGGTTTTATTCCATGAGCTTTCCTACATACGAATATACACGCAAACCGATGTGTGAACCGGGAACGCTTCAGAATGGGTTTGGCGTCGGAATGGGAATAAACATGGACTTGACGGAACTGGAAGTGCTCCTAAGTCGGGCGTTGTGTGCTTGCAATCTTGTAGGCGGACGATCAAAAAAATTAAAAAATTAAAAAAATACTCAACATGTGGGATATTATGGTGGAAGTTTGGAGTTGGGTCATATGTGTCGGAGTCGTTTTCGGATCGGAATGGGATGGAAAGGGTCGGGTCGGGCTGGATTAAATCGGTACAGGCGTGGTGCGAAAAATGTTCTTGAAACCCAAGGACCGTAACTCAACACTTTCTTCTTCATTGGCGGATAGGAGTCTTTTGTAGCTATATCATTGTCGGACTTTGTCGGATTTGCTTTGGGCATTGGAGCGGGCTAGGATGGGTCGGAATTAGGTCGGGCAGGTCTAGGCGGTTTAGTGTGGATGTTCGGATAGGAATACCTCGTGCAGCTAATGTTCGACCTACAAGCTTCTAGATACGATCGAAGTTTGCTCGCAATTGATGCGATTATGTTTTCTTTCTCTCTGTCGTTTAGGTGCTCGGTTCTATGATATCCCAACGAACTCTTTCTATTACGAGACACAGTGATCCCTCTGAGTAGTTATTTTGCATAAATGATTGATTGTGCAGGCGATGAGCGGTTGTTGCAATCACCTTCAACGGCTTTTACGCAGCTGAATGATCATGTAACTCAGAATCGATCTCCGGTTCTGACATCATGAAAGTGTATGTGAAATATAGAGGGGGATGAGGGAGAGTACATATTAATGTGCTACAACTTATTCTACAAGGTTAAACTAAGCCCCTACAAACCAACAACCTATTTACCAGTTCTGCAATTCTTCCACTCTTCCGAAACCCTAAGGCAAAAAGGCCCCATGCTGAGAGGTACCAAGCATTCACTTGCTGCATATCTTTACAAGGTCATCAGGTTTGTGTGCCGATCCTTACTACAATGCGAATTCGCACCCGCAGCATAGCCGCAAGTCCCCGCTGCCAGCAGAATCTACTTCTGGTGCAGACAGAAGTTCTCCACTGTGACAAGCATCATTTCTGTTGCAATTACGAGTATGGAAGCCGAGTGAAGTCTGGCGACAAGTCACTGTACTGTACGTACAACATGCACGCATGCAGGTAGAAGGCAGTACAACTAGGCCGACCCAAGGGACTGGGTCCGACTAAGCCCTACCGTTGGTATCCCATCCATCCATTCCCTCCATGTATGCTCTAACTTCACTACTTGGTTTAGTTCCCGAACGCCCATCCATGGTCTTATTCCTGGACCCAGAAAACATGGTAGGAAGCAAGCCACCAACCTTTCCCTTCACACGAAAAATAGAGGCTTCATGCACGCACCCTTCCCTGCCCTACGTGAGTGGAGCGAGCAAAAACGTGCGTGCGTGTGTGTGCGTGGAGAAAATAGGCTCAAGGTATATCGATCGAGGCGCGGTGCGTCTTGCCTTGTCATCCCTCGCGCGTTCCGCTCGTTCGGTACCGGGCATGCTTTATCGTATGTTTTGTAGGTTCGGCAGACGGGGGTGTGCGTGTGGGTGCCGTGATAGCCGTGAGTGGCGCTTTTTGGTGCGAAACTCTTTTCTTGCCGTGCGGGGTGGTGAGGACGGGGGTTGGGAAGGGGGAATATGGTTGGTTTGATTGGAATGGGTATATGTTTGGGGTGAGTAGGGATTAGTTGGTGGAGAGGGTTATGGAGTTGAGGGAGAGATGAAAGTGTTGTGCGGGAGTCGGGATGTGGTGAATGACTAAGATTTGCCGCTGCGTGGTACAACATTTTGTACAACATTTTGTATAACAATTCCATGATGTATCAAGCATCTTTTTCACAACCCAGACACTCCCGGAAGATATGATATATAATATCGGTATCGGGCCTTTTTGTATGGCGATTCGCTTCTAATTGAGGAGCGAGCTCTTCTTCACATTGCTTCAGATTGCTCCCGTATAGTTCGCGTTCACAACTAGGAAAGCTTTTTCACTGGCGAACCGCTCGCACTACCAATGGAGCTATATGCTTGGTGGTATGATATTATGAACAGAGACGTGAGTAGAAATGATTGATTTGCTGATCAGACGGGGATGGTTGTGAGATCTTTACACGGCGAAGGGTTCAGGTGGCCGACTCGGATGGGAAGCATCACTTGAATGCTGTCGAGCGCATTCCCAGAACGCAACTTGCGCTGCAGAAGGGTGTTTGCTAGTGCTTGTTCGCATGGGATCACTTTTGGACTTGCTGCCTCGTGCTCAGGATACAAACAGATCAGGCTTGAGGAAGGTGGCTCTTCTCGTTCGAGTTTTGGGAATCACAGATGTGGTCATTTGAGACTGATGAAAAGAAGCAACTCGGTAGGTGTATTTCTGTCGTCGATTTTCTTTTCTTCCAGATTCAGGTACGCCAGGCAAGGGATGGGAAGGAAAAGAAACCTCACCACCAGAGTCCATATTGGGCAAAGCGCATCTCAGCTCATCCCTAGATTCGCGGTTTGGATGGAAGTTGGATTCGATTGAGAATACGACGTTCAATGTTCCTCATACTTAATCCAATTGCTTCGTTGTGGCAGCTATGCTAGGCACATTCGAATTCAGCACGGAGAGGTTTCTCAAGGCAAAGCCACGGAAGTTATTGATTCCAGCATTATGGCTCGTCTTGTTGATCATCTTCATTCGAGCAGCTATCAATCATTCTACCAGCCGTGCTGCCGCAGTGGGTGGATCCTGGGTCAATTCTTCCTCGGATCTGCCACATATGGGTATCGGCGATGGCCTTCCTGCATCAAAATCCAAGAAGCAGCCGCCAACTGCGAATATCACGACCAGCGATAAAGTAGCGGTTATCATCGAGACACGCCAATCAGGCAGCATCGTTCCCGTAATCCTCCATTTCAGCGCAGTGCTTGGACCCACCTGGCCCATCATCATCTATACCCCCGCCGAGAACTTTGGCTCATTCTCAACATCTGCCGCGCTTCTTCGTCACCAACGCAGCGGTCGCATCACCATTCGTCCTCTCGCTGAAGGTGTCTATTTCTGGGATTGGAACAGCGTCTCCGCATTCCTTACTACGCGATGGCTTTGGGATGATCTAGCACCAGCTGAGCATATCTTGATGTTCCAAAGTGATAGTATGCTGTGTGCGAACGCAGCAAGAAGCGTAGAGGAGTTTTTCGAGTATGACTTCATTGGAGCACCGATTGATCCGCAATATGGGGCAGGCTATAACGGGGGACTGAGTATGCGGAGTAGGAAGACGACTTTGAGGGTGCTGGAAGCGTTTGATTGGTTGAAAGGAAACAGATGGGCTGAGGATCAATGGTTTTATTCAAAGTATGTGAAGTTACAAAGTCCTCTTTAGGTGGTGTATAAGACTAATCTTTCTTTCTTTAGGCTTAAAGAATTACAGGAACAAGATATCGAGGAGGGCATTGAGAATGGCATCAATTTACCAAGCATGGAGATTGCGAGAACGTTCGCGGTCGAGACCATTGATCATCCCTATCCATTGGGTATGTGGACTCCAGTCGACCTCGCTGCGGCTGAGGTAATATCAGATCACTGACTTTATCATAGGACTTCATCAACCGACTAGGTTCTTGCATTCACATATGGTCAGCTTAGATGAATGGTGTCCCGAATATAAGATGGCTACAATGGAACGAATTCAATGAAGGATAAAGGGAGACCTTAAACTTAGGCGTTTAGTTTCTTCTATCATCAGTCGCAAAAGAAAGGTCTACATTAAACTAAATAGAGGCAAATATCACTTCTCATTCCTTACCTTGTTGCTTTTCCCTTGTGGCGCACATTGTCTCAGTCCTTCCCCTTGAATCGAAAATTTAAAAATGTAAAACAACAAGTGATGTCTCCTCTGATCGTTCAATCAACCTGATGCATCATCCTAATCGCCCTCAATGTTAACCAAGAATCATAATTTCTTCATTGCCATTCTGGCTGGACTCTGGCTGCTGTACTATCTCCGAAGTTCGGAACTCTTACATCTACAACATGGTGATCAGCTGCCATCTCCCTCCGTTCATGACCCTGAAAGCCCATTTGGCTCAGGTGCGATAGGCCAGGGTAATCATGGGACGGCACCCGAGATGACTAGCGTAGGAAAAAATGAGGGGCCTGGCGATTCGAGTCCTGCTCTGGGAGAGCATGAGTACAAAGGTTCCGGACATCAGGGAGCACAACTAGCTGATTTGGAAGGGGAAGTCAAGGACCCAAAAGAAGATCCCGAGAGTAATGGGCATGCGAGTGACGAAGGAGCGAAGTCTGCAGGAGGGACGGATAAACAAAAGCCGAATGACGAAAAGCCTGGCATCAAAGAATCGAAGCCTGGTAATGAGCTCAACGCAGGAACTAGCAGCGAAAGCACAACACACGATATCCCTCACACTACGGCAAAAACTCTCAAAGCATTATGCAGCGAAACAAACTGGAAAGAAGGACTCTGGCTGCAATGTCACAGCTGGTGCGGCGCCAACGAAACATCCATATGCGGTGGTCTCAACAACGCGAGAAATCGACTTCAAACCTGTCTGCGCTTAGCAATCGACGCAGGCAGCGGCCTTATTTTACCTGCTGTGGCCACTCAACGCCACTTTGACAACCCAGCTGCGTTTGGGGATGCATCTGTTTGTCCAGATGTGTACTGGGACGTAGCTTTTCTGGAGGAGGCTATGAAGAAAGAATGTCCTCAATTGTCGTTGCGGAAATGTGGAGACACGCAGGGCATCCATGAAGTGATTCAAGGGCCTCGTAGGGGATACATGGATGCCAAGATTGATAAAGGTGCATTCGGGGCCTTGATAGAATCGATGCTTGTGGAGAAAAAGACAATCCAAGTGTCTGCTAAACATCAAGTAGCCATCGGCTATGGTGATACATACATTGCATACAACTATACAGCAGCAGACGAAATTTTAATTCGCAAAGATCTGTTCAATACACTGAAGTTTAACTCCTCACTCCTCGCTATAGGCTCCAGCATACTTCATAATCCTCAGCTCCAGGGTGGCTTCATAGGTGTACATCTTCGGGGCGAAACTGACTGGCCTGGTGGTTTTGGTTCAAGAGATCAGCAAATGGATTTTTTCACACAGGAATTCGATCAGATGCAAGACAGTTTGAAGACAGTGTACGTAAGCTGTGGTGATGTAGGTGCGATCCAAGCTTTTCGAAAACGTCTCGAGCCACTAGGCTATAGTGTCCATGATAAGTGGTCGCTCGTGGCTAGTCAGCCCATGATATCAGACAAGCTTAAGGATATGGAGTTCGACCTTGCGGCTATCGTTGAGTACCAAGTCTTAATAGAGGCTAATTTGTTCTTGGGCGTATGGATGTCCACCTTGTCTCTCTTGATCGCTTTCGCAAGGTCTGCGAATAGCGAGGAGGATTTTTACAGTACTCATATCATTCCTGGAAGTAGCCGGAGCGGAGCACATCGGCAATGGGATGATGCGCCGGCTATGAAAGGGGACAAGACCACCAAGCTTTTGGTCGTCAACGAGTTCGACGTGATGGACGCGTTTCCTTGAGTTTTGGGTCGATATCCGTCTTTTATTTCATGAGATGGAGACTGCGCTTCATGGGGATAAAGCAAGGAACCTGTCACAGAGATCAGTGTAACAATGACTGGAGACATACTCACTCGAATATTGAGGCACACTGCTCCACCGAATCATAGCAACAGGTAGCACAAAGAATAGTATATGTATTAGAAGTTATCCTATCATCTAGGGAATGGATTTCATGATCCATCGCTATAGCATTCCATCAATCAAAGTACGTTGGAGCTTTAATGAACGCTCAGGTTCATCTAGCTGGCGGAAAAGCCTAGACTTTCGTCATTAACTCTGGTCGATCATTAAGTGGACCTCGCCCTCGGTACATCGAAGAACCCTACTAAATCCGAGCGCCCACGAGGCAAGATACGAATAGCGACATGAACCTCCCAATGTTAGGCAAGTCACCTTGTAGACTTCCGTACAAGGGGCAACAATCATAGCAACACGAATGTTTTTGGCCACGGAAGATTAGTACAGCATTGAACGTGGCCGCGTCATATGAACATTCCATATCTTGAAGATATGATTCGTGATAGATCTGATATATAATAATGGCGAGGTGTTTAGACATCCTACACACGTTGTCTGAACAGTGTTGATGGACAGAATTGGCTACGAAAGCATCATGTCCTCTTGTATTTGGCGAATTTCTTTTGGATATCCTCCTCCGTAAATTTGCGGGTTTTCGACCTTAGCATGTCCGCCAGCTCTTCAATGCTTTTGCCAATGTTTTCCCCAGTGGGAACAAGACAGCGAGCAACATGCTCATAGTCCTTCTGCATGAGCTTCACGAACAACATTATGTAATCGATGTTCTGAAACACAAGAGCTTTACCAGAGTCGTACTTACTCTTTCCCTTCAGGTAGCTGAGTGGTTGGTCACGCCAATGTCGTAGGGGATTCAAATGATGGGCAGTGTGCCAACCGTCGTTGAAACAATTTCGATTGCTCTAACGTGATGTTACATGATTAGCCAAGCTCAAGTGATGGAAGGCAGTAACATATGACATGTTGAGGGCTTTCTTACCGCTACATCAATTAAAACAATGCTTGACCTATAATCCGAATCTGGATCCAGCTCATCTACCAAAGCATGCTGTCCCCAATTGCCAACCATCAACCCAATTCGCATTTGGAGAAATGGTATCAGCAACACAAATAGCGTTGGATAGAAGTTCAGCCGAGCCATGAGATACATACCAGCATATGAACCCAGCTCCCAGAAGATTACCTCGCACGCCAGGCGATGCCAGCTCTTCCGCCAAAAATATAGAGGGAGTTCTAGCCAGATGAGGAACATGAATCGAAACCAGTATTTGAGGAAGTCAAAAATGTCGTCTCGCTGATATCTCAATGTCGAAGATAGATCATCAGGTCCATTGCCTTCAACATGATGGCACTTTATGTGATGGTAGTAGTATGAATGCAGGGTATGTCCCATGAGGGGCTCGAGGATGTACGGAAACGTTTTGTCGAGCCATGCGTACTCCTTAACCAAGACCCCATTATTGTGAATGTGATTGTGAAGCATGAGGGTGAAAGGTCCGCAATACAACCCCTGCATAATCCAATGGCAGATGCCGTGCAACCACGAGAATCGGTAGTAGAGAAGTATGGCGCTTGGAAGTGAGGTGGTGAGGTAGAGGATGATATGTGTTAGGAAAACCACGTCCGTTGGTCGACGAACAACCCCTTTAGCCCATCGCACATATGGCTGGAGAACATATTCGCGTATGAATCGAGGGAGGCGCTCAAGGTCTTCTTGATCCCAGCTCGTGAAGATAGTGGGTTCGAAGTTGTCGTTGTTTTCGTCGTTCAGTGCTTCTAGGGCTCGAATCTCCTCTGCGATATCCTTTTGCTTCTCCGAGCTCGTCGGGGGATTGGACGGATTATGTTTTGTTTTCTGCTGAATATCTTGCAACAAGAGCTCAAGAACTCTTCTGTCAGGCTGTGTCAAATGAGGGTCAATAGCTTGAATATCCATGGTAGTGAAGGAAAGGCGCTGGTTCGAGAGAAGAGTAAAAACAGCTTGGGAAGCTACACCATCGTTCTGTGGTGAGTGATGAAGCGTGGATCTATGTACAAAATACGCTTCAAACCTACCCTGGAAAAAAAGATCCACTTCGAAAAGGGTACGGAGAGAGCAGAACCAGTCTGCCTGCCCAAACGCTACACTAGGCGCGCGTTTGTATGCTTTGAGAAGGACGATGGACCCCTATACTCTCTGTATCTGTAGTCTGCAATCTGCAATTTGCAATCTGTGCAAGGAAAGACACGTGAAAGGGGACTTTTTTGCGGAAAGCGGTGGCCTAGCGTTGCGAGAAAAAGCCTATTTGAAGCAAGCTTACTGGTACAAAGTACTTCGCAAGTGGGGAATAGGGAATAGGAGATAAGCTCTCACGGTGAATTTAACGGTGAATCCGGAATTGGGATTCCGGAATACACGATACACGAGTTTTCAAATGGCGGTAAATAGGGCTCGACTCCAAAGGGTCCTTCCAAATATGATGTAACGTAGACGAGACAGGCGAAACGTGCAAACTCAAGACGAATCGTCGCAAGCACTCTACGAGACTACGAGTGTACCTCGAGCTTGTGTCGCCTGTCCCTGCAACGCCTGTGTACCTACAGTACACTGGTCCTACAGACTAGGCGTGCTAGGGTGTATTCTCTAACCGAATCGCCTTGATGCTTTCGCACTCATGGACGACAGGAGATGTGCAAGTGATAATCAGTCGCGTTGCTGCCACCAAAGGACACTCTTCTCACCCCCCAAGCCCGTTGCCCACCGACTCTACCTGGAATTATTAGGGTGTTATATCAAGTTTATGTCTTTCCCTATCCTTTCACGATAAACGATAACCTGGAGATGTGGGGAGCTTCTGCCTGTGTGTTCTGCGGTGAGGGATGGTATAGCTATATATATAAGTGACGCTCCGCTGGCTCTCCGAGGGCCACTCTCGTGAAGGCAGACTATTTCCTATCTTTTACCTGTAGCTAGCAAGCAGTTCAGGATGGTACATCTACAGCTATGGAAGTCGTTCCTCCCGGGTCCCGGGTCCCCGGAGTTTTCAAAGGGGTCCCAGTCGAGCATACTCACCACAACAACTTTCATCCATACAGGAGGCTTCCCCGTGGTCCACCGTAGTTACTATAGACTCTCAAGATACTCATGATACTTATGATACTTATGATTTCGAAGACGAGGAAGCTGACTCCGCTTTACACGAAGTATATCGTACACCAGGGGGGTGGTGTACTCACTATCCGACCAACTTCAAAACTTCGATATTCTCAATGTCCAATTTTTATTTGAACAATCAGATATATAATTGTTCTTATTTTTAAATTTCATGTAGGCAATTAGATATATTTAATTATATTCAAGTATTTATAAGTTTATAATAATCAAATAGTACTTGAACAATCAGAAGTTGGTTGGGTAGTTAGTGCACCCCCTGGTTGTATATATCTATCCTCACTATCCAGGGGAGAAAAAACAGGTCGATTTGGGACAATACATTGTAGTTGAATACTGTTGTGAAACGAATGTTCTAAATACTCTAAGATATTATAATGGTTTATTACTAGTTGTCGTTCGGACATTGTTGCCAGCCTGTTTATTTCTGCACCAGAAAGCCTCAGCATTGCCTTCGCCTAGGGCTTAGGCCGAAAAAAATTATCCTAGCTTCCGTCACTGGCCGCGATCACGACATCTCACGACATCGCTACCTGACCTTTATTTTACCTAAGAACGGAGAATGAAATCAGTATGGAAGCCAATAGACTCGAACTATCTGGAAATTTTTACCTACGAATATCCACTTTTGACCCAGAGATGGACAGACACTGTCACGTCCCTGAATCTCGCCCAGTCCTGACTTCATCATACCAAGGTAGCCCTCCAGACATTGCTAACCTTACAATGCTCTCTTGGTGGCTAGTAGACTACCGTTTGAGGACCGAATAAGTATTTCTCTCATTGCGTCTTAATCTTACTAAATTCCTCATGTTCCCATAGCCTTTATAAACTTGCAACTTTCTACTACTGTCGATCGTTCTTCTATCCCTCATGACCGATATTGCAAGCGTGTTTGGTATTTCCATTTCCTTTCTATAGGCTGCAGTAACTTTTCCTTACCATGGCTACAAACCATCTCGGTGGCATGTCCTCGGACTATCCTAAATACGATGCTGGTCATGCAGGTGCCAAAGACATTAGGAGAAATCCCAAACCGGAACCATCACCCAGCGAACTCAGTGAAGGTAGCTTTCCATTCCACCATCTCATTTATCAACACTCCTAACGTACAAGTTACTGTAGATGAGGGGTCAGCCTATCAAACCAATGATTCTCGGCGTCAGATTGGTCCTGTATCTGCCATCTTCCTCATCTTCAATCGTATGATTGGCACTGGGATTTTCTCAACTCCAAGTACCATCGTTGCCCTATCTGGGTCTGTTGGCTTGTCCCTATTCATCTGGGTGGCCGGCATGCTGATTGCCGCTGCTGGTCTTGCTACGTATATGGAATTTGGCACAGGTCTACCACGCAACGGCGGGGAGAAGAATTATCTCGAATATGTCTTCCGAAAGCCAAAGTTCCTTGTGACTAGCATGTACGCCATGTATGTTGTACTTCTTGGGTGGGCGGGATCAAACTCTGTTGTGTTCGGCGAGTATATCCTGAGTGCTGCTGAAGTTGAAGTAACCCGCTGGAATCAGCGTGGTGTAGGACTGGCGTGTATTACAGCAGCATTTCTGATCCACGGCTTTTCGGTTAAATGGGGGTTGAGACTGCAAAACCTCTTGGGTATAATCAAGCTTCTTATTCTAGTCCTCATCATTATCTCGGGGTTTGTCGCCCTTGGTGGACATCTCCGTATTGAGAAGCCAGATAACTTCACGAATGCTTTCGAGGGCACTACTGGCAGCGCGTAAGTTAACTCACCGGCATATCTTGTTTATTGCTAATGTATGTAGTTATGGTGTTGTCACAGCTCTCTACAATGTCATCTGGTCGTACATCGGCTACTCAAATGCCAATTATGCACTGTCCGAGACGAAGAATCCTGTGAAGACATTGAAGATTGCTGCACCGACGGCTCTCGCCATTGTCGGTGTGCTCTACATGCTTGCAAATGTTCGTTCTCGCCGTCACTTCTTGCCTGCGATTAAACTAACCGGTTTCAGATCGCATACTTTGCTGCTGTGCCAAAGGAGGAAATCATGACATCCGGTCGTATCCTGGCAGCTTCGTTTTTCAGGAACATGTTTGGTTCTCGTGCCGAGCGTGTTTTATCCGTTTTTGTCGCCTTATCAGCATTTGGAAATGTACTCAGTGTCATCTTCTCCCAGGGCAGAAGTAAGCATTCGCATCTCTCTGGTTCCTGAAGTCATGCTGATTCGTATAGTTGTGCAAGAGATCGGTCGAGAGGGTATTCTTCCATTCTCACGGCTCTGGGCAAGCAACAAGCCTTTTAACACGCCATTCATGGGCCTCTTCGAGCATTGGCTGGTATCTGTTGTTATCATGTTGGCTCCCCCTCCTGGAGATGCATATAACTTCATCGTCAAGTAAGTCCCTCCCCGAATATAATCTATCATAGCTGACCTCGCCCAGTGTCATTTCGTACCCACTTGCGGTCGTCAACGTGTTCGTATCCCTTGCCTTGCTTATTCTCTATATTCAACCATTTTCTGCCGAACGCCGTCCCCAACAATGGTCACCACCCTTCCGCGCCACTTGGCCTGTGGTGTTGTTCTTCCTCCTCTCAAATGTCTACCTTGTTGTTGCGCCATTTGTCCCACCGTCGGCCGGGCAGAACGTGTACGAACATCTACCTTATTACCTTCACTGCGTTGTCGGTATTGCGCTGTTCGGTGCAGGCGCGCTCTACTGGGTGGTGTGGGCGCATATCCTACCAAAGATTGGTGGGTACAAGCTTGTGAGGGATCATATAGTTACAGCTGATGGATGGAGTGGGAATATCTTTAGAAGGGAAAGACGGTAGTAAACAACCATTATGATTTATCTTTAATATAGTAATAACAATCAATTTTCTTGTACAAGAATCTACTGATTCGACCAATCCTGATTGGCTAGTAGGCCCTCCTTCAAAAAGGCGTGTTAATTTGGCAGGTAAGGTAATACCCCAATGACTTCTCTGATATGTAGAAGAAGCAAATGCGGCAGGCCGGCGATAGAGTACAAGGCTCTTCAGAACTTGTATTGAATCTTCAACCTGGTACAGCGAGCTTGTATTCGCCCATCCAGCTAGACAAGATCCTGGCTTCTCTTTCAGCAAGTCCCCATTGTGATGATAAAAGCGAACTTGTATCCGTCCATTCAGCCGTACTAGATCCCCGTTATCTCTGTCAGCAAGGCTTCGTTGTAACGGTAGAGGGTTTTATCCCCAGCCCTCTCTATCCTTCGACTCCTCTTGACTGTCCCTCATTAGTTGTATACTTGATCTAACTGGGGCCAGTATATACATACTAATCTTGCAAATAGGAATGCTCTTGTAAAGTTCTATTTGACGAATGGACCTAAACCAGCTGTAAATCGACCGGAGCATAAGACCCTGTTGCATTATCCTCTGCCTGATCTGGTCATTGATCTCGTGACCGGGCGTTTCCTAACAGTCTTCTCTACCGTGCGGCTCTGCTTTCTAATCCCCTGGGAAGTTCTCCTTAATTATAATAAGAATATATATTCTGTTAAACTACACTTCTTTATTAAAAGGTATAATATAGAATAACTTGATTGAAGAATCTAAATATTTCAAAAAGTAGAAAAATACTTCTCTTTATATATAAAAGTTTAGAAAGTAGAGATTAATTATATAATTTATTTATTTATATTTTAATATTTTTCTTTAAACTTTTTAATTTAGAAAATCTTCTTTAATTAATTAAATAAATATTTTTCGATAAATTTAATAATTAAATTTTTAAAAAGGAAATATTAAAAAAAAGATATTAATATTTATTTATTTAATTAATTTTATTAATATTTAATTTCTTATTAATCTTTTATATTTTCTATTTTATAATTTATTTTTATTTTTATTTTTATTTTATTTTTCTTTAATTTATTTTAAATATAAAAAGAAAAGAAAAAATCAAAATTAATATTATAAATATTTATCTTCTAAACTATATAAAAGTAATTATAATTTCGAATATTAATAATTAGTAAAATTAATAATATTATTATAAATTTAATATTGAAAATAATTATATAAAGAATTAAAGAATTATAATAAATAAATAAATAAATAAGGAATATTTATGAATATTTATGAATATTTATTATTATTTATTATTATTTATTATTATTTATTATTATTTATTATTATTTATTATTATTTATTATTATTTATTATTATTATAAATAATCATATTTTAAATTATATAAAAATAATTAGAATTTCGAATATTAATAATTAATAAAATCGATAATAATATTATAAATTTAATATTGAAAATAATTATATAAAAAATCAAATAATTATAATAATAAACAAATAAATTATAATTGAAATTAAATATAAAACTTTATATATTAAGAAAAACTATTTAATTATAGAAATTTTTATTCTTTATTGTTTTATTAATTCTATTTATTTTATTATTATTTCTCTAAATAGAAATAATAAGATTAATAAAATATTATATAATATTAATTAAAAGTTTTATTAAAAATTTATTTTTTATTTTAAATATTATTATAATAATAAATATCTTCTTTTGAAAATACTTTTTATTTTAAAAATATTTATTTTTATATAATATTCTCTAATTTATTAATATCTATATTATTATAATATAATAATTACAATTTTTAAATTTAATAATTAACTTTCTAAATTTAAAATTTTATTATAAATATTTATCTTTTATAATAATTCTATATTTAAAATATTTATATAAAGATAAGATATATTTTATTTTATTATTATTATTAATATATATATAGTTAATTATATAATCTATATTTTATATATAGATTTTTCGAATTTAGAAATTCTTTTAATTTTTTAATTATTAATTTTAAAATTAAATTTACTTTATATTAAAAGGTAAAATAGAGAAGAGAAGTTTCAAAATATAAATAAAGAATTATTTGATATAGAGAAGAAATAGAGATTAATTAGTTAAGAAAGTAGGGATTTAATATAAAGTTCTTAATTATAAAAAGGAAGGAAAAGTTGAGAAGAGATTGATAATAATTAGTTTATATTTAATTACTATTCTATATTCTAATCCTGATTACTTTCTAATTATAAAATAACCTAATTATAATTCTTTATTTATAACTCTAATACTTTATTATTAAAAATTTATTATATTATTAATAATTTATTAATTTTATTAATTAATTAATAGTTATTTATATAATATTAATTATTATTACTTTCTTTATTTCTAATTATTTTAATTATTAAATAATAAAAATAAATCTATTTTAAAAGATTTTCAATATATAATAATTTTTAATATTCTTTATAATATATCTTTTATTCAAAAATAATAATAATAAATAAAATATTTTTTAAATATTTAATTAATATTTATTCTATTATTAATAATATTTTACTTTCTAAATAATATATTGATATTTAAAAAGAAATAAATATAGATAATAATAATCAAAATAAAAATAAAAATAAAAATAAAAATAAAAATAAAAATAAAAATAAAAATAAAAATAAAAATAAAAATAAAAATAAAAATAAAAATAAAAATAAAAATAAAAATAAAAATAAAAATAAAAATAAAAATAAAAATAAAAATAAAAATAAAACTTTCTTTTTGAAAAAGTAAAAATAAGATTTAGAATTTAATATTATTATTCTTCAAATTATAAATAAAAAGTTTGAGAATTATCTTAATAAATTTAAATAATTTATTATTAAATATATTAAACTAAAGTTATATAATAAAGATTTTTTTATAATAATTAAAAAGATAATTAGAGATATTTAAATAATAGTTTTTTAATTTCTAATTATTAAAAGAAATTATTCTATATCTTTATTTATAATCTATTTTATTTATATATTTAGTTTAATTAACTAATAAATTTCTATATATAATTTTATATTATCTAATATATTTTTATATATTTCGAAAGTGAATAATATAATTAATAAATTATCTAATAAGAAAAATTTCAAGTTATTTTATAAAAAGTTTTAATTTTTAACTAATTTTCTATATATAAATAAATTCTATATTTTAAAAATTTAAAATATTAATATATATTTAATTAATTAGAAAATATTATTTTTAAATTTTTTAAAAATTTATATTTATAATAATCTTTTTTAATTATAATTATAATAAGTTATATTTAAAATATATTTATAATATAAATAATAATTTTAAATTTTAAATTATAATATTTATTATATATTTATAATATTTTATAATTATATCTTTAGAAATTATATATATTAAATATATAATCTATTTTGATTATAATAAAATCTTTAATTTTATTATCTTCTTCTTTCTTTAATTTAGAATTTTAAAAATTAGTTTAAATCTTTTTTATATATTAAATATTATAATAATTTAACTAATTATAAATATATTATAATATTTAATAAATTTATTTAAAACTAAATAAATTATAAATCAATATTATATTTTATTAATAAATAAATTATTCTTTATTAAGTTCTATTATTAATTTTATTTATTTATTATTATTAGAATTTTTTTTTTTTTTTTCTAATTTACTAGTTAGTATATATAATATTGGTTATAAAGAGGTTTAATCTAATTAATTATACTAATAGAATCTTTTTAGATAAAATTATTGATTATACTATTTTATACTTCCTATTTTTATATATTTATTCTATTCTTATTCTTTATAGTTATATTATTTAGTTATTCTTTAGTTTTATTATTTATATTATAACTAGTTAGTAAATTTGAAATATTCGAACTATCTATTCTGAATTAGTTATTTAATTATCTGTTATATTCGTTCTAGATTATTAAATAGTTTAATAATAATTATTCTTTCTTATTACTATCTTCTTATTTATTCAATATTATAATATAGAAGAATATATTTAACTATTTCTATATTAATATAGTAATATATATAGATTAGAGATTTGTAATCTAATATACTTTATATATTTAGAAAGTATATATAATTTATTTGTTTTATTCTATTCTGAATAAGTATTATACTTTCTACTTTACTAAATCTTTTATATAGTTTAAGTTTATTCTTATTTAGTATCGAATTCTTTATTATTATATTATATTATTTAATTATATTTTTTATCTATTATATTTCTTATATTTATTTCTTAGATTTGAATATTCCGGTTTAGTTAATATATTTAGTTGGGATATTTAGTAATTTCTATTTTGTTTTTCTATTATCTCTTCTTTTTATATTTATAAATACTATTCTTAGTAAATCTACTAGATAGAGATATTTTTTTGATACTCGAAGAATTTCCTAAACTTCTTATTATAATATATATTAATTAGAGGAATTGTTATTTCTATTTCTACTTTATAATTAAATATAATTTAGTATATTTCGATAATCTTCTTTAGATATATTATTTATACTTGCTCGAGTTTATATTTAATTATATCTCTCTTTTTAAGTTTATATTATATTTCTGTTTTATATATTAATATAGTATATATATATATATTATATATAAAATCTATATTTAATATAATATCGAGCTTTAGATTATCTAATTGAATTTACTAAATATAATTAGTATTATAATATTCTTTTCTCGAACTATCTTTATATATACTTTTTAATTAAGTTTTGTATTAAACTAGATTTTAAATATTTATATATTCGGTAATAAGATATATTCTATTTCTTATCCGAATTAAATTATAGTTACTAAATTAAATTTGTTCTATATTCTTATAAAATAAACAAATTTATACTTTATTAATATAAAATATATTCTATATATTAAATATATTCTAGAATCTTCTAATATATATTAGTAGGCTTATTATAGTTAGTTTCTATATTCGAGTTTATTATTATTAGATATATATTATTAATAAAACTATTTATATAGAAGCTCTATTTAGAAAGTAAATATATTCGAATAAGTTCAATATTATAAAGTAGAAAGAATATTGATAAAAGTAATAATCTTTAGAATATTTCTATTTATAAAGAGAATTTTTCTCATATTTTATTAGTAAATAAAAAGTATATAATTCTATTATTTAGGAAACTTACTATCTATTTATTAATTTATTAAGAGAAGTCAAGCTTTTGAACTATTATTACTAAATATAAATAGATTATTATATCGGAGGTTCTTATTATATTTAAAGAGAGTAATATTATTACTTATTTCTTATTTATCTAAATAGATTTGATTACCGAAATAAATAAATTTAGTATTATTATTATATTTCTTTATACTTTTGTTTCTATTTACTTATTTGATAATAAATTATACTATTTAACTATATTATAAATCTTCTAGATAATAACTTTCTCGATTAGTTTCTCTAGAATACTTAGTAATATAATTAGTTATTAGATTTTCATTTATTTATAATTCGGGTTTCCAAGTTTCTATAGTATTATTATTAATATATTTTTCAAACTCTTTAGTATATAGTTAAGTTTCTAGCTAGCTTGGGCCAAGTTTATAATTACTTTTATAAATAGCTAGTTTAGTTTCTTAAGGAAATAATATAGAATTTGATCTTTTCTTAATATAGAATAATTAGAATACTTTCAAAATAGATTAATAAACTTCTTAATAATAAACTCTTTACTAATTTTGAATTCTAGTAAATATTTCTAATTATCGATATTATCTAGTTTGATATTCTCTAGATTACTTAATAATTATTATAAAATATTAGGAAAGTATTATCTATTTTTATAGAAATATTAGATAAATATATATATCTTCTTTTTAAATAAGTTTATATTTCTACCTTCTCCGAGTTTAAATATAGAGATTATACTTTATATTATTATTATTTTTCTATTCTATTTCGCTAACTTCTATAACTTCTCTATTTTATAATATTTATATATAATCTATCTTTAAATTACTTATTTTGTTTAGTAAATTATTTATTTCTTTTCTTTTTGAAATAGTTCGATTTATAGTTTCAACTATTTATTTTCTTTTTTAGTAAACTATTACTATTATATAGAATATACTATT
The DNA here is from genome assembly GCA_002946385.1 of Rutstroemia sp. NJR-2017a WRK4. NCBI lineage: Eukaryota > Fungi > Ascomycota > Leotiomycetes > Helotiales > Rutstroemiaceae > Rutstroemia > Rutstroemia sp. NJR-2017a WRK4. The sequence continues at coordinate 62,663 of NJPR01000060.1, forward strand.
CTAATTATTATATTTACTTTAGATATCTATTAATATTCTATTCTTTCCGAACTTTATTTTTATAAAGTTATAATATCGATAATCTCCTAAATTTGAAAGATAAGTTTTATAATATATATTTCTAAGTTTTTTATTATATATTATTTAATATTATATTTTGGTAGATATAGAACTATTTACTCGATTTATATAATATTTATAAGTTACTAGTTTCTATATCTCTACTTTATTATTATTATTAACTCGATATTCTATTTTAAATATATTATTATATAATCGGATTTATACTTTCTATTAATTATAATTATATATTCTAATAAACGGTTTATAAACTCTAAAATAAAGAATATTATATTTCTATAAAGAATAAATAAATCGAGTTATTATATTATCTCGAATAACTTATCTATTTAGTTATATAATAAATATTATAATTTAGATTATAATAGATAATAGAGATTAAAGTTCTCTATTATAATATATTTATTATTTATATCGAATATTATTTATAATAGTTCGAATATATATTTATAATCTATATTTCTAAGATTATTTAGAGATTATAAATATATATTATAAATCTAGACTATCTCTAAACTTATTATAAACTTTACTAAATATAAATCTCTATTCCAGATTTTATATTTCTAGTTCTCTCTTTTTATAATCTTATTTATAAATAAACAACTTCTCTACTTACTTTTATATATCGAGATATAAATAACCAAGTTTAGATAATATACTCTACTTTTATAATTTAATTATAGTTCTTAAACTGAAATAATTATTATTCTTTTCTTCTTATAAAATAATAACTTTATTACTTCTCTATTCTTATATATATTATATTATAAAATAGAGAACTTATTTATTACTAATTAGTTATTATTATATTTATCTCGATAATCTAAATAAGTTTAGAAATATTTAATAAACTCGGTATTATATTTAACTAAGTATTTAAACTAAGATCTAAGAAGAACTTATTAATTAAGATTATACTAGTTATATCTACTATATTTATTATTAGTAATCTTCCTTTATAATATATATATTTATAGTTTATAATTATAAATTCGAACTTATTTATATTATTTGAATTTAGAATAAACTATTTATTTATTTGGAAACCGAATTAGAATTATAATTTACTTATTAGAAATCTTCTCTCTCTTTTTATATATATCTAGATTATTCTATATTGATCTTATTAATTATATAAATAGATCTTATTAATTATATTATACTCTACTATATTATAGTTTATATAGTTCTTAATTATTACTAATTCTATAATTAGATATAACTTAATATTATATTCTAAATCTATATATTATATATAATACTTTTATATAATAGAATACTACTCTACTTTATAACTATATTTCTAATATTTGAAATATTATAAAGTTAGTATTTTTTTAATATATTATTTTATTGATAAAAGAATACTATTCTATAATATTCTCTAGTTAATTATCTTATTTACTTTCTTATTAATATCAAAACTAAATATTAATATTATACTTTCTCTATTCTTATTAATCTTAATAATTACTATTTATTTTGTTTATAATTTAGAATTTTGCTTTTCTATCTTTTTAAAAAGTTAGTTATTTATAAACTTTATAATTAACTATTTAGATATTCTGAAAACTACTATATCTAAAATCTATTTCTTATTTTCGATATCCTTATTAAATACTTTCTTTAGTTCTACTTTATTCTATTATTTTGTTTTAACTTCCTTAAAAATAAATATTAATACTATCTTCTTTTTTAGAAATATATAAACTTTTTATACTATCTTTTTATCTATTATCTAGTTGATTTCTTCTATTAGAACTATATTTGGTTTTATAAATATAATTTTATCTTTTATTATAAATAGTATTTTATATTATTTATAAGCTAGTAGGTTATTCTTAACTATATTTATCTAGATTCTTTTCGACTTCTTATTCGAATTATTTCTTTTTTCTTTCTTAAATTCTATAAATACTTCTTCTATATATTTATAAAGTATTTACTTTCTATTCTGATTATCTTATCTTTTTATTAACTTTTGAATTATATTTTATACTTTCTTTTCCTTCTTTATAAACTTGAGCTTTGTAAAGACTTTATTTATAATCTCTATTTCCCTTTTCCTTTTATTTTTCATATATATTTTATTTATATCAATTTCGCGTTCGCGCGTTTCTATCTATATTGGTAAACTTAATATTGTTATTACTTCTATAGCTAATATCGTATCGAGTTATAATTTGTTAATTTATAAGTTTGTTGAGCTTCTTAGTTTAATACTAGAATTAATTACTATTTTTGATCGGATTTTTTATAATGAATCTGAATTGCAATATATATATTAGAATTATTAATTATATTAATAAAATTATTAATTTCTATTAATATATTTCGAATATAAATAAAATAATTAATTAAGATTTTCAAAATAATATAAAAATTTATTAATAATTAGAAATTAACAAAAAAGATATTAAATTAATTAATATATTAATTTTCAAATCTTCTTTTAATATTATTATATATAAAAACTTTAATATTATATATATTTCGAATTATTAAAAATTATCTATTTAAATTTAATAATTATAAATATTTATATTTATAATTTATAATAGAATTATTATATTATTTATTAATATTTCTTATTATTTCTTTATTATTATTTCTTTTATTTTAATTTATAGTTATAATATTATATTATTTTATATTAATAATATAAATAAAGTTAAATTATAAATTCTTTATATAATAAAAAAATTAGAATTTAAAAAACTTATAAAAGAAAATTATATTAATATTATAAAGAAATAAGATTTTATAATTAAAATTAAAATAATAGTTTTTATATAAAAATAAGAAATAGTTTGAATAAAAGATATTATCTAAATAAAAACTTCTTTTTAAATAAATTAAGAAATATAAAATATTTGAATTTTATTAAATTAATAAAAAGAAAATATATAATATTATTATAAATACTTATCTTCTAAATTATATAGAAGTAATTAGAATTTCAAATATTAATAATTAATAGAATTTCAAATATTAATAATTAATAGAATTAGTAATATTATTATAAGTTTATTATTGAAAATAGTTATATAAGAAATCGAATAATTATAATAATAAATAAACAAATAGTAATTATTATTAAATATAAAATTCTATATATTAAAGAAAACTATTTAGTTATATAGATTTTTATTCTTTATTATCTTATTAATCTTATTACTTTCTATTATAATGAAATAGATAGAAGTTAATAAGATATTATATATTATTAATTAAAAGTTCTATTAAAGATATTATTCTTATTCTAGATATTTTTATAATAATAGATATCTTTTTTTTAGAATATTATTTGTTTTGAAAATATTTATATTATAAAGTACTCTTTATTCTATAAATATTTATATTATTATAGATATATATAATATATTATCTAGATATAATAAATTAATCTATCGAATATAAAGATCTTCTTTCTAAATCTAAAATCTTTAATTTATTTATAATTCTAATTATAATATTATTGGTTGGATCTCTTAAAATAAATAAATAAAAGAGAAAATAATTTAAAAGAATTATATAATATAGTCCGATATTTATCTATAATACTAAACTAGGTTTGATAAATAGCTAGTTTATATAATAGATAAAATCGTTATAATTCTTCTATAATTAGATAATTATATAATACTTTATTTATATATAATAATACTCTTTATTTCAATATTTATTTTTATATATTCTATATATTCTAGTATAGTTTATATAGATACTATATTAATATATAGTTATTACATAAACCTTTAATATATAATAATAAAGTATATTTATATTTTAAATAAAAAGATCTATATATAACTAAATATAGTTCTAACTGATATTCTAATATTAATAACTTTTTCTTTTTGAAGTTTATATATATATATAATATTATATATTTATATAATATATTATACTATATTAACTCTACTAATATTTTTAAATTATAAATTTATTTCGATCTTATTTATAAATCTAGATCTCAATTTATTTTATAACTTTCTATTTTTAAAATCATCGAAAAATCTATTTATATTATATCGAATTAGTTAAATTATCTCTTTTTATCTTAATATTATATTATTATATAACTAACTATATATATTATAAGTTGATTATATTTACTTATAATAATTTCTTCTAATTTAAAGATCTTCTTATCGATATTATATATTCGATAATAATCCTATATTATAAATAACTACTTATTAATCTTTATATTATATTATTATAATATATAATATTTATATTTCTTAATTAGGAGATCTTTTTTATCTTATAGAATATATAGATATATAAAATCGAATTATATTAATTATATTATATCAATATTTTATTAATCTAAAATAGATGAATATCTAATTATTATTTTTATTCTAACTATTTTTAATATAGATTATATTCCTTTTTAGTTTATATATCAATCTCTAGTTATTTCGGAAATATTTATAATAACTATTAATAGAAAAATAAATATTTTTATTATTATATTATAACTGTTTATTCTTTAATTCTAACTTTTCTTTATATCTCTTTTTAATTTAGAATTTCTACTTTTTATTTAGATTCTAGTTATATATATAATATAGATAGTAATAACTTGGAAATAGATAAAAAATAAGATCTTATTAAAGAGAATATTTTATTTATAAGTATTATATATAGCTATTAAATAATATATTTAGATATAAAGTTCATCTTTATATAATATCTAGAATAAATAATAGTTATTATTATTATAAAACTAAATAGTTTTATTCTATATATAAAATCTTTTTCTTTTTATATATTTTATATTTATTAAGAATCTTCTAAGTAAATTCCCTTATTAAAAATCATATATATTTCTTTAGTTAATTCTTAATATAGAGATTAAAAAGTATCTATTTTATATAATATTATTATAATTACTAAGATTGTTAACTAATCTTTAATTTGTTTTTAGTTTTTTAAAGAAGTAAATATAAGAAATCTAGAAAGAAATTAGGAAAATCATTTATATTTATCTTTTTATATACTATTTTAGTATTATTTCTCTTTTTATACTATCTGGTTCTTAATCTATATTATAAACTTATTATTATTTATAGTTTTTTCGAAAGTTTTATTAGATAATACTTTTATTATAATATTAGTAGAGTTATTATTTTTTTTAATTCAATATATTTTAGCTAGTTTATATTATTTATATAATTATCTTAATATTATTATATCGATTATTAATTATTTCTTTTTATTATATTTAGCTTTATTAGATAGTTATATAGATTATAAAAATCGATATATATTATAATTAGTAATATTAAAAGTTATAATTATTTAAAGATTATAATAAAGATTTGATTTATAATAATTATTATATCGATATTAGTAATTATTATATAAATCTCGGATATTAAGATATTATAAATAATATATTTATTCTTAATACTATTTTAATAAATCAGATTATCTATTATTTTGAATATTTCTAATAACTATTTTTCTATAGTTATAAAGATGACAAATCCAATTTATAAACTAAGATCTTTATTATTAGTACAAGATCTATTAATATATATAAAGAGTTTAATATTGTTTAAATTGAAGGAGATATAATATAGATTATATTCAGAATTATTAATTTGTTATTAGAGATATTTATTAAATATCTATATATTATTAGTAGTAAGATTTTGATATTATATAATTATAAATAAATCGAATTTAACTTCTAACTAGTATATATTTAAAAGATATACCTTATAAATATATTATTTATATTAGTTCTCTATTTACTATTTTGATAATATATTTATTATTTTTATCTTTTTATTCTACTTCTTCTATATAACTAATAGTTTATTATCGATTTGGATAAGTTTATAATTATTAAATATAAGTATATTTATAGGAATTAGTTATTTTGTAAACTTAATTATAAACTTTACTTTTTCTAGTTTTATAATTTCCTTTTTATAAAATACTTTATTATCTAAAATAAAAATATTATCTATTTATAATATTATAATAGTAAAGATATTTTATATAATAGTAATAAGTAGATAGAGATTATAAAAGAAAGTCTCTATATAGAGTTTTCGAATATAATATATATAGTATATTAGTTATTAATATATTCTAGTTTCTATAATACTATATAGAGATTTATAAATAATTATAATAATCTCTTTCCAATATATATATTTAATCTACTTTAATAGTTTTATTATAATTTATTATATTAATTCTATTACTAATTAAGAATAGATTTATATAATATTATATATACTTATTATTATATCTTCTTATTATAAAGATAAGATTAATATTTCTGGAAATTATTAATTACTATATTATAGATATTTAGATTAATATCTTCTCTTTATTAGTATTATTATAACTTTATATAATAAGTTAGTTTTTCTTATAATATATATCAATAATCTTCTCTTTTATTTTATTAACTAGTTTTATACTGAAGATATAGCTTTTATATATAACTAGATTATATTATACCATTTCGAAGATATTATAATTAATTAAATTATTGATTTCTGTTTATTATAAAAATTTGAAAGAAGTATTAAAGATAGTAATAATATTTTTAGTTTATAGTTTTATAATTAGATCGAAATCGCTCTACTTTTTCTTTATTATAAATACTTTAATATAATATAAAGAGATAATAATCTAGAATACTATTTTGATAATAAACTTAGTAGTAATTAATAATATAATTATTCTATAACCTTATTAATTATTAGTTATCTTCTAGTTTGATAAAAGATCAACTATTATATATAGTTATAATTCAGAAATCTTCTCGAAATAGAAGAGTTTTATAATTATAATCCGAAAGTAAATTGGATTTAATAGAAATTATATAATACTATCTTCTTCTTCTATATTTATAAATTTGAAGAGTTCAATCTATTTCTCTTTTTTATAATAAATATATATATTTGATTAGAAGAAGAAGTTAATTAATTTTGAAATATATAAGTTATTCCTAATATTAAAAATATTATAAATCTAATATTATATATTGATCTTTCTTAGTTTTATTATAACTTTATTAACTATTTCTATTTATATTTATATTAATAATAGTAGTAGTAACTAATTATTGATATATAAATAAATAGCGAAAACTAGAAATATAAATACTAGATTATTGAATCTCATTATATTATTAATTACCTTAATAACTATCTATAATATTATATATCTTAATATCTTTTTATTTCGGAGTTCTTTATAAAGAATATTATATATATAATATAAAGATAAATAATAATATTTAATTTTATTAATATTATTATATACTTTTATTAATATTATTATATACTTTTATTAATATTTCTTTTACTTCAATTTCTATCATTCTAATATTCTAATAGAACTTATTAAATATAAAGTTAGTACTAATATTATAAATAATATAATTAGATAATCTCTAATAAATATTAATCTAATAAAAGTATATTATTTTTTATATTTCTTCTACTAAGAGATTTTTTAGAAAGTAGATAATATTGAATATAATTATCTTATTAATAAAATATAAAACAGATTTCTCTTCTAAATATATAATATTTATAATAACTATATAATTAAATTCGATATCTTCTTTTATAATAAATTTGAAATAATTAGAGGATTTAGTATATAATTAATAATAAATATAAAACTTCGTTAAATACTTAATAATATATATATTAATATCTTTCTAACTTATTTTCTCTAGAGAGAAAGTTAACTTATATATAGATAAATATCTAAATTATTAATATAGTTATTTTAGTTTTATTTCTATTAGATATATTTATATAATAATCTATTTTTATTATAATAGTATTTAGAAATACCTCTATTTATATATAATAAAGATAATATTATTATCTTATATTAATATATTATATAGATTATCGAAACGGATCTTTATATAATCTATATTCTAGATATAATATAGAAATAGAGTATTAATAATAATAATATAAAAGATAATAAATCTTATAAATATAAATATAATTATAATATCTAATATATTTATTATATTTTTTTCGAAATATATTAAATAATTCTTATTAATTATATAGATCAAAATAATATTTAGATCCTCTTTATAAAATACTTCGAATTATAAAATACTAACTATTAATATATTTAATATATTGTTATTAATATAATCCACCACTATTCGGTATATACTACTATTCGGTACACTTTTCGTGATTTTAGCACTATCTAATATACGATCTTACCAAAGTGGCCACCCTACGATATTAGCTATTTTTAATAATTAGAATTATTATATCTTTAATAATTAATTTATCAATAACTAATAATAGTAGACCTTAATAGAGAATATCGAATTAATCTTATAATCTAGATAATTCGATTATAACCTTTTATAAGTATATATAAAGTCAGGTTTATATATAGTATTCTTTATAATATATTAGCTATTTGAATAGCTAGTAAATAGTTATATATCAAGTCTATATTACAAATATATTAGTTAAGTTTTATAGAAGAGAATATTATAGTTTAATATATTCTTAAATTAGATTTAAGAGGATTTCCGTCTAGTTTAAATATTATAGAAAATATAATTAACTACTTTATCAATATCAAAGGAGAAAAGTATATCGGAAAATACTAGGTTAAACAATTTATAAATTAATATATAGAGTTGAAAATATATTTTACTCAAATCTATAATTATAAGAAAATCCTTAATAAAGATCTAGTACTTATTTCTAAATAATTTAAACTATTTAAATCAATAAAGGATAAATATAAGATTCTAGATAATAATATCTGGAACTTCGATAAAATAGAGTTTATAATAAATATAATATATCTCTATATAATTATTATAAAGACTGAATATATAAGAAGAGTAAAGAATATTTAGTTTGGAAATCGAGACTAGATTATAACAATTATTATAATCAATATAAGAGAAAAAATAATCCTACTATATCTCTTAATAAAAAAGGTTATTATATATATTTTTTAGATAATAATAATAGATTAGCTAAGAATATAACTTATTAAATTTATAAAGAATAATTAGATAAATAATAAAACAAGTCTAAATTAGATTAAGTATTTTAAGAAGTATATAATTAGCTTTATAAAGAGTACTTAAAGGTTATTTATTCTAGATAACTATAGTAATTATATAATAGTTATATTTCATTAATATTATACTGATTATATAATTAAAATACTCTATTTATCTCTATACTCTTCTTATTTAATATAATTAGCTAATATTAGCCTATTCCAGCTATTAAAACAAGTATATAGATATCAAATTAATAAATTAATAAAAATATAATAAATATATATTATAAAAGAGAACTTCCTTACTTTATTCCGAAAAGTATTTCTAGAAACTATTATAGAAAAGAATTCAAAAACAGGATTTAGAATAATTAGATTAGTCTCTTTCGATCTTTAAGAAGTTATTTCTAAACTAGATATATAGCTATAAACCCCCTTTCTTAATATCTTATCCTCTCCCTCTTAAACCTCCCAAATACTATATAATCCGAAAGAGATTCTAGTTTAAATAAGTCTTATTAGGAATTACCTTAATTAGTATCAAAATAGTTCTCCTTTATCTCTTTTTCGGATAGCTCTAGTTTTAGCTAAAGGAATAAAAAGAATAACTAATAAGGTTATATTACTAAAAGTAGATAACTATTAATTATAGAGAGTAAATCAAAAACTTAACAAATATCAATAAGTTTCTAAAATCGAAATAGTATATAATACTACTATTACTATAGAGAGAACTGAAGTATTCCTAGCTAAAAGAAAGTTAAATATCTAAAATATATAAAATAAGATTACTATAGATAAAGATAGTCCAAATCAATTATACTATAATTTATACTATAATACCGAGTATAATAAAAGAACTTATCCAAATTATTTAATAGACTCTGTTTTAGATAGTTGTACTTAGTTTTATTTAATTTAAATTGTTGTTATAGTTCAATTATTAAATAATATTTCTAATTACTCAAAAGTGGCCAATATCGTGGGGTGGCCACTTTGGTGGGGTCGCACGTTATTATTCTTTAAAAATAAAAATCTCTTTCTAGAATATTTATTACTTACTAATATCTTTATAAGTAAATATATATATATATATATATTATACTTTGATTGTATAAAATAGTATAGATCTACTAATTATTAATTAAACTAAGTTTTATAAATATCTATTTTATAATTATCTCTTTTTATTTTTTTAGTAAATCTTCTTTTTCTTATTAATCTTCTTCAAATTATATATACTATTCGACTTTATTATTAGAAAAGTTTTTAATTATAAACTACTTTTTATAAATATCAAATATTTTTTTAACTTCTTCTTTAGAATAGTTTATAAACTAATATCTTTTCTTTTTATATATTATATACTTTATTTCAAACTTCTTAAAATATTTATAAATACTTTATAATTTAATAAACTATTTCTTTTAAGTTATAATTTATTATAGACTATTTCGGTTATAATAATTTTATAAATCTTTATATTTATAGTTAATTTAATATTATTTATTTATAATTATTATTATAAATTATTATCTTATATAGATTATAATAATAATAATATTATATAAATCTATATATAGAGTTTTAAAAGTATTTACTAGCTTATATAATATAAATATAAATTTAAATATATCTTAGTAGATATTAAATATCTGATTTCTAATAGTTTTTTTATTATAATATTTATTATTTAGATCCTTTTGAAGAATATAAAGTTGATTAAAGAATATATTTAAATATTTTACTTTTATCTTATCTGAATTCTTTTATTATACTTTATAATATATAATTATTCTTTATTCTGATAAATATTCTTATTTTCTTATTTTTGTTTTGAAATAATTCTATATTATAATCTTTATTATTTCGAAGATTCTATAAATATTAATATCTTTATTGAAAAAGTATATTTATATAAAGTTTTTAAAAATCGAAAAGAATTCAATATAATATATATTTAAAAATTGTTTTGTTTTATTATAATAATTCTAAAATACTTTTAATAAAATTTCTAATACTTTATATTTAATATCTCTATATTTATATATTTTGTTCTATAATAGTTTATAGAGATTATTTAATTATTTATTATATTATAATAAGATCTATGAAATAGTTATTATAATATTTAATAGAAGTTATTTTATTATTAAAATTACTAATAGGAATTCTGATATAATATTATATTGATTTTCAATTATTATAAAAGTTTTTATATTAAAATTTAGATTATATATAGATTTTTCTACTTTTTATATATATAATTATATCTATATTAAACTTCTTATTTAGATAGATTCGGAACGAATTTTGTTAATATCTATAATATTATTTTTGGATAATAAGATTTTAAATTATAAATTTAGTTATTAGAACTTTTTTAAAATTTGAAATTGTTATTACTTTACTTTATCTTTTTAGAATATTTCAAAAATAAGTTGATTGATTGATTGATTGATTTATCATTTTAACGACCTTTTTGAGTCTAAGACTATAGTAGGTCGGCTAGCGGCTGAAGGCCGCTAGCAGCTAAGTATAAATAATGTTTAAATACATTTTTAAGCCAAATAGTATCAAGAGATGGTGAGGAACTAGTCCTAGTAAATGAAAATAAGTAAACTAAAAAAGTAACAATTTGATAAAAATGAAAATAAAATCATTCTAATATAAATATCCACTTTTAATCATCAACTAGCTCTCGAGCTAGATGATATTTTCGGGTAC
>NJPR01000061.1:7500-10000 GCA_002946385.1 Rutstroemia sp. NJR-2017a WRK4
TTTTCTCTGAGGTTTCAACCCACCCCATTCATATACCCACCGGCCTCGCATTGCTAGAAATCACCCGCACAATTGAATATGTGCGCAAAAATATTTTCCGACAAATTCATTTGTGTGCAAAAACACAAAAATGTCATTTTTGCTAACAAATTAAAAAGCGATAAGGTGCCACGGAGGGGACTTGGAGAAATTTCGATGCGACACGCCTTAGGTGGGCGGGGGGCTTATAGGTGCACCATATAGTGGGTGTTGCACCCATAAGGAATGGGATGGGTGCAACTTGTGGGTGCATGGTGCCTAAGGGCTGCACCCATAAGGAATGGGATGGGTGCACCTTATAGGTGCATGGTGCCTAAGGGGGGCGCCTAGGGGGGTAATCGCACATGGGGGGGTCCCCGGGAGCAGGTCACCGGGAGCTAGAAAGTTTTAGGTGTACACTGTAGGCTGTGGTGCATCTATGAGAAAATGAATAGGTGCACTTTTTAGATATACTAGGCCTATAAGACCCTGAAGGGGGGCCCTAAAACAATAAAAATAAATTTTTTTTAAAAGGCGCTCCGATGACCTAATAAATGCCATATATATCGTCCAATCGCGAATTTGTCACGTGATCTCACCAGCTTTCCCAGCTTGCACGCTAGCCCGATTTGGAGACCGGATATGGAATCAGCACTAAAAATGACCCTAGAAAGTATATAGGCTTACGTAATTACCTTAAACGAGACAGGTTTTATTAATAATTCTTTTTCACCACAAGATTTTTTTCACCGAGTCCTTTTCTTAGGGGTCACCGGGAGCTAGGGGGGTCACCGGGAGCTCATCCCCTTATAGGCTGTTACCGGCCCGAAGACCCTATAAGGTGCACCTATAAGTTGGGGGGTCACCGGGAGCTGAATTTGTCGGAAAATCTCTAGGTCTTCACTTTAGGTATCTATATACCCATAAGAAAATCCAACTTCTTCCCTAGGCTTCTAGGGGGGTGGGGAAGAAAACCTTAGGTACTAAACCGAGGCTCCTGAGTGTATTACCAGCGATAAGTTTTTGCATAGCTAGGCTCAAATGTGTTTTGTCTCCCCTGGATCGATTTTACCTTTTCACTTTTTACTTTTCTCGGAATACCACCTACATATGTAGCGATACCCCCCCCCCCTCTCCCACACAAAAATGATTTTCCGACAAATTCATTTTGCACCTAAATTTCAGGGCTGACAGCCTGTAGGATGGTGATTTGGGGGTGCAGCGTTAGGGCTGTTAGGTGCATCGCTTCGGGGTGTGATGCCTGAAGGGAAAATCGAGGTGGGAGGGTCACCCGGGAGGAGGGGGTCACCGGGAGCAAAGGTCACCGGGAGCTGATCTTCTTAGGGGCTATCTCAGGCCTGAAGAGCCTACAATATGCCCCCTAAAGGCTGAGGGGTCACCGGGAGCAGCTTTTTTTTTTTCACCAAGTCCCTAGAAAGGTCACCGGGAGGAGGGGGGTCACCGGGAGTAAGATTCTCTATAGGCTGTTACAGGTCTGAAGAGCCTATAAGGTGCACCTATAGCAGGGGGGGGTCACCGGGAGAAGATCACCGGGAGCAAGAAAAAAAATTTTCACCAAGTCCCCGAGGGGGTCACCGGGAGTACCTTTCTTCAAGAGTCTTTCTAGAGCTATAGAGCCTATAAGAGGCTATATAGTGCTAAAACCTTACCGGGAGAGGGTTATCGGGAGCTAGATCTATCTAGAAAGTACAAATTCAATATAAAATAAATAAATAATAATTATCGAAATAAAAGATGGAAAAGAAAAATCACGAAAAAATAGAACATTTAAAATAAAACCTGCCCGCCGAAGAGAAGGTCACCGGGAGCTCGAAATTGGGTTATATTAGATCTATATCCTTTTTACTATAGAACCTTCTAGAGGTTCTATAGGATCTTCTACCTTTAATCGGTAAAGGGCGATCTAACCCTCTTTAAATCTCTCTTCTAGTACTTAATTATAGTGAAGAGAGATCTAATACCCCCGAAATCCTCTCTCAAATCCCTCTTTTAATCCATTTTCTATCTTCTCTTTGAAGTATTTATATGTTTTGTTTAATCACTCGCTTTACTTTCTACTTCGCTATTGTTTTGTTTACCCCCGAAATATTCTAATCATCAGTAATATTTCCTACTAAACCCTCTAGAAAACCCTCAATATATAATTTCCTTGATTGTTATAACTATAGCAGGACTCCCTTCTGGATTTTTTATATTAAATAATTTGTCTCTCTCATATACCCACCCTCTTCATATTGCTGGAAATCTCCTATACAATTACTTTATATTGTTAACATATTTTCCGACAAATTAAAACTCACTTATAACTTTCGGGGGGTCACCGGGAGCTGATTTTCTTAGGGCCTCTGATAGGCATCAGCAACCTATAACAGCCTATAAGATGCCCCTACAAAGTTGGGGGGTCACCGGGAGTCAGATTCTCTACAAGCTATCATAAGCCTGAAGAGCCTATAAGGTATAC
>NJPR01000062.1:0-92343 GCA_002946385.1 Rutstroemia sp. NJR-2017a WRK4
TTTTTTTTTTTGGGTTGTTTTGGGGGGGGGGGGGGTGCGGGGGGGGGGGGGGGGGGGGGGGGGGGGGGGGGGGGTTTGGGGTTCGCTTGGTCTTGGGACCTCCGCAGCTTCGTCGTCAATTCCCCGAGCTCCCCGACTGCTCCTCTTTGCCTAGTCTTGTATTCTTAACACCTGCAATATCGTCATAAGATCTTTTCAACCTGCGGCTAAATGATTGTTCCACAAAAATACGATGTTTACAACTTCCGAACGAGGGCGAAAGTACTCGTACTGGTGGACTCTCATTCTTCCTAAATAACCTGAATCAGTTGGGTAGATTGTACTTGGTCCTCTGTGAGTCTATTGGGGGTTTATCCCAACGTTGTTCATATGATTGGGGCGGGAGAGGGAGTGTGATATATACGAGTCGCCGGATTAGGTGCACAACTAATGACCAGGAATGGCTCAGGAATGGCTCAATTTGGAAACAGCATTTCTGCCGATGAGATATGCTACGGCTATATCAGACATGAACAGTCCTGATCTTGTCCCGGCACTGATTCCTCTGAAGTCAATCTCGTCAATTATCTGCAAACTGTATTCATGATGTTATCACTGGCAATCTGCTTCGTTTCTCTACTGATCAGCCGCGCGTTTGCGTCCCTCCAAATCGTTCGTGCAACCATTAATTTACGCATAGCTCAGCCAGCTAACAGACCCTCAGGTACCTGGGGCGACATGGACCGCTTCAGGCCTCAATCAACATATACAAGCTCATGGCGGAGGTATAATTCAAGTAGGATCGACCTACTACTGGGTAGGAGAGAACAAATTGAATGGAAGTGCTTTCCAGTCCATAAACTGCTATTCCAGCACGGATCTAGTGAACTGGAAATTTCAGTCGTATCTGCTTACGGTGCAATCCTCGGGTGACTTGGGTCCGAACCGTGTTGTCGAACGTCCACACATAATTTACAACTCTGCAACCAGCAAATATGTAATGGTGAGTGTCTGGCAGTCTGCCATGTAGTGTCGAACTCTCGGCCTTCCATTCCAGGGAGGCGGTTGAGGTGCTTGACTTCAGGACCTTACTATTGACTAATACATACATCTACTTTAGTGGATGCACATCGATTCTTCAAGCTACGGTGAAGCAAGAGCCGGAGTAGCAACTAGCAGCAGCGTTTGTGGAACATACACATACTTGTGAGTAATTCACCTTCACATCGGCAGCGAACTGGTGTGTAGGCATTTGAGACATCAGCTAATCACGAACATCCAGAGGAGCAAGTCAGCCGCTTGGCTTCCAGAGCAGAGACCTCAACGTGTTCAAAGGTAAAAGTTTGGAAAATTTTCTGCAAGTTTTGATGTTGATGTTGACGCAGACACTGATGGCACGGGCTACCTTCTAACCGAAGATGTAATTCTTACTTCCCGTTCCCGCTTTGTATGGAACTGTCATATCTAACGTTTGTAGCGTGCAAATGGTCTACGTATCAACAAGCTCTCTGCAGACTATACCTCGGTGGTGTCCGCCACATACCTGTTCGCAGATTATGAAGCTCCGGCGATCTACAAGAGCGGAAGCACATATTTCATGTTTGCTAGCCACTTAAGCGGATGGTGTATGTATTCTGTTATTTCTAATTGGTCTAGTTCGCTGGCTAACAAGAGCTTGGAACAGCACCGAATGACAATGTCTACTGCACTGCTACATCTCTTTCTGGTCCCTGGTCTGCGTGGTCTACTTTCGCTACCTCAGGAACGAATACCTACAATAGTCAAACAGCGGCTGTAGTGAACATCAATGGAATTGTAATGTATGTGTTGGAAATAACGCTCGTCATCATTTCTTGGTCTAGTAATGATAGCTGATTAAGATTAGGTACATGGGCGATCGCTGGCAGTCCTCCAACCTAATGACCTCAACCTATGTCTGGCTACCCCTAACTATTTCCGGCACAACTGCAACTATGGTAGCATACCCCCATCCTACTTTTCACATTACCAAGCTCATTAAGATTAGGCAAATCGTGTAAACTGGATCATAAACGCGGCAGCAGGAACCTGGAGCACGGCTCCGTCCGAAACAACACCTGAAGCCGAATCCAGCACAAACGCCCTCGCATCTGGCGCAAAAATCATCGCGTGCTCTGGATGTTCCGGTAGTGACTCAGTAGGGTACATCGGTGGCCCGAGTCCTGGAGGTACCCTGACGTTTAATGGCATCAGTAGTTCTGCAGCAACTACCACGACGCTCCGTATTCACCATACCAATGGTGATTCGACGCAGAGATATGCGAATGTGATCGTCAATGGTGTCAGCAATATCGTTGCGTTCTTGCCGACGACCAACGATAACACGCCAGGCACGAGTCTCTTGACGACGCCGCTGAAGAGTGGAACCAGTAACGTGATAGTGTTCCAGTCGTATAATTCAGGCTGGGGTAAGTCTTCCCGCTGTTTTCCCTCCTGTTGAAGTGTCCAATGAAATACTGACATCCTTTCCCCATGCAGCTCCGAATATTGATAGAATTATGGTTCCGGTATCTTAAGGAGTGTAATCGGTTCCTGATGAATGGATACCGCGCAAAGTTTGACTGATTCACGTCTTCACTTTCCATTCAGCTTCTTGTCCATCGTGAAAGCCTTATAGCTTTCACTCAAAAGATCAATCGAATCAAACTGTGACTTCTTGAAACATCTTATAATCCTCTGAGGTAGAGAGTATCTTCTCCTCAAAACCTTCTTCTCCCCCCACACTTCCCATCTCCCTTTAATCATGCTCCTCGAGATGAGCGACACGACCGAAGTGGGCGGTAATGGCGCATTCGTACATATCTCCCGCAGCATGTTATTCATCCCGATGAAGAGCCACGGATCCACGATTCGCAAGTGCGAGAGCTGTTTCCTCGTTTGCGAAATTGCTGACTCGGCTGCGTATTCGTATTGGTAGCCCATCATACGGAGACGGAGATACGTGGCGAGAACAGTGGAGCAGAGCAGAGCGAGCTCGCCTCTCAAGTACTCTGTTATCCGGCCAGCACGATACCGGCATGGTATCTCTATTGTTGTCACGGCTCGAGCGTTTAGTGCAAATGTCCCAACTTGGATCTCGAGGGAAGAGATCTCCTCGCCTTCTTGTACGAGACCTGAAGGGATGAATACCCATATGTATCCTGTAGCGCAGGCACATAGCGAGTAAGCCACGTCGTCCGAATCATTTTTCTTTTCGAAAAAGGCTTTTGCCCCGTGAGCTTTGATATCGGCGAAGTTGGCTGTGAGATCGCGTCCGAATTTCTTGATAACATTTTCATCTGTGATGTTGATGTCTACCATGCTGATGCCGGAGTCATTGTTGGGCGTGATGTAGAACATAGGTTGAGTCATGAAGGAAGAATCGATAGTGCGAGCATTGTGAACTCTGCTTATTTTGAGGTTCGGGCTGGAGACTTTGAGGGTATCAGTTATTGATCTCCTTCATGGAAGGGGATAGAACATCACTTACATTCAGTCGAAACAAGTGCTTCCTGGATGAGATCAGGCAACTGAGCAAATATCTTTTCATTCCGAGAATTGATATCGATGATTGAAGGAGCCTCACTTCGACTGGTAACAAGAATTTCTTCGTCGCTCATTTTCACGATAGCTTCGATTTTTGACGTTGAAATTAACGACTTCAAATAACCATTTTCTCAGAGTCAGACCAGCACATCTTATCTAAAATCTGATACCCATTCCATCCGCCTTCTTATCAAAGGATGAGATCCATTAGACGCAAAATAGCTGCATGTCATATCAGTCCATCTACCGTTTTTCCATCCATCATCTCGTATCCACCATCCGTGTTTCTAAAAATAGCCGCCACAATGCCACGAAGTACGTGAAGTGAGGGGAAACTGTTCCAATACGAGACATATTGAACGAGTTCATATACTTGAAACGTTGTTGAATCTCGATTCCCTTGCAAGATTAACAACTCTTACTTGGATGGGAAGCTTCTCTTGCGTGGTGTGGGTGGTAGTGTTAGAGGGATCATTGGTAGATTAAGAAGTGGAGAAGGATCTGTGAACTCGGATAGGGCCGCAGCTTACACAGCCCCCGCACAGCGATGCGAATGACGATGTGTATTTTCGGCCGAGGAGTACCTAGGGCTGCGTCTTATCATTGGGGCTGTGAGTATGGGACTTGGGAATTGGCTACTTAAGTGATGCGGCGTGGGAAAATTATCGTCAGCTTCGTGATCGGTTTCGGCAATGCGGTGGGGGATCCGAATCCGAAGATCCTGGATAATTACCACGTGATGGAATTACACCCGTGACTTTGGTTTTCCTGGCAGGTATTTATTCTTACTTGGGAGGCGCAGATTCGTCAAGTGACAAGAATGAAGTATCAAGTCCGTTGCGTAAAGTTCGTTCCTAGAGTGTGGCTCAGAATTTCACGGGAACGAGTACCGGGTCTGGCTCTATTTTCGTCCTACAAACCTGAATTGAGTTCACTACCATGTGTAGGTTCTCCAGTGGCAAGTCGGATTAGAGCTAGGAGGAACTCGACGGCTATATCAGGTTCGAATTATTTGACCGATAGAGAGATGATACATTGAAACACAAAATGAGGAGAGGGCAACCACTCACGAAGAAGTAGACGACTCGATGCTCTCTACTAAGAAAAGGAAACATCATACGACTGCAAGATGTATCAAGGATGGCTTCCCCGGTATCCCTCAATCTTCTGCGAAGCGCCCACAATCCCATATGTCTATCCCTGCACAACCACCACCGCACTCAACCTGCGGATCTAGCTCACCATCGAACTACGATGCGGCTCATTTACACCATAACAGAGTCGGTTCGAACTAGAGTGCCGATGGGACTTAGCAGAAACTGGGGGGAGAACGAGAATGGCGATGGTAGTTGGGGTATGAGATGAGAAGGAGTAGGAGAGGTATCGGGATGTGAAGAAGGGGATCGTGGCGGACAGAGTCGATGTCGGTGAGGGAGTAGGATACAAGTAACGTATACGAGGTATGAGTGTATAATTCCATTGTGTAGACATGAAATAACTTGGCGCAAGTAGTAATTCTACTGCTCGCCTGTGAAAATCAGAGTTCGGAACAGTTCGCCGACTCGGGGAGACTATCGACTCCAGATAGGGCCTCCCTACAGATCCTGCTTAAACCTAGGACTATTCCTAATTCTCTCCCCATATCTCATCAAAACTAGCAGCGCCGGTAGAAATACGATGGAAATAAAAGCCAACACCGAATTACCCCAACCCAGGCCTAGATGATTATACAACGACGGACCTACAAGCGGTAATATCGCCGCAAACACAGCATGCAATGCAGCTCCAACCGCCACAGCGGAAGCTCCATGGATATCGTAGACGTCCACGAGATAATTATCTGTAGGTAGCAGAGCTAGAAGCATACTGAACCCAACAATCGCTGTTCCGATCAGAGGCACAATCCAGTGTAAATGCTTTTCTGCTGACCATCCATACAGAAATAGACCTGCAGGAAGAACGATAGCACCTAGAAGCATGAGCGGAAGACGATGTTCGGGTTTCATGTAGCCCTCTTGGGACTTTTTGTACCGAATGTATCTGTCGGAAAACAAACCGTAGACGATCATGCCGGTGATGTTTCCAACGGCTACGAAGTCAGCTTGATGTATTCTTCTATTGGGACAACGAAAGATATAACGAGACGTACCTCTTCCTAGAAACGCAAGCCCGATGGGACCTTGGCCGAAACCGTAATTCTTTTCCATCACTTGAGTCAATGTCGTCAGAATCAAGTACGAAATCCCATACACCAAAGAAGTAAAGAACGTAATAATAAAAACAATCGGAGAGAAGAACAGCATTTTCAGCGGTCTTTTCAAAGATACAGCGAATGTACCACGTTTCGTGGCATCTTCATATCTCGATCTCAAGAGTTCATTGCCGGTAAGTTTGCGCAGCCGTTCAGTTTTTCGTTGTAGGATCTTGACTTTGTAAGTTTCTCGAAACAGCAGACACGCAACGCAAGTTACGGCACCGACTGCGATCACCACGACCCAGATGGTCCATCTCCAGCCCTTTGCATCAGCTATATAGGACCCGACAACGGGTGCGGCAAAGGGTCCCATAAGGGGTAATGCAATGGCGATGGACATAGCAGTGCCGCGTTCTTCCTTCCTGAACAGATCCCCGGCGATGCTAGGTCCAAGTGTGACGGATGATATCACAAATCCGTTTAGGAAGCGGAACACAATCAGCATTGCCATGTTGGTGCTGAGCGCTGAAGCAGTACAGCATAGGATGAACAGAGTATTTCCAATATGGTATACAGGCATACGACCATAGAGTTCCGAGAGCGGACCGACTACAAGAGGCCCGAACACCTCACCGAGCTCCCAAATGGAGACGAGAATGGTTGAGTAAAGATCATTGGTCTTGTGGAACTCTTCCATAACTTGTGGGACAGCTGGTACGATTGTGATCGTTCCGAAGTTCCTATACGGCATTTAACCATCCATGTCTTTGATTGCCATAACTAGAATCAAAAGGGGGGTTTCAGACCAAAAGAGTTTATAAAAGGAGGAATTCATGAAAAGGAGCAACAAGGAAGCATACGTTAACATCAGCATAGTTGCCGTACACCAAACTATTGACCATTTCCTCCACGTCGGCCAATTGAGGGGGTTTTCAGGATCATTCTCATCAAAATCGACCACATTCGGGTCTATTTCTGGTGATGTGATCTCTGAATTTGTGGCCGCAGATTCAACTAGAGGGAGTGCTTTCTCACTGAGACCCAGAATAGCTTCTGTGTGAATCGCAGTCTTAAGCACGGGATCATCCATTCTCAACAGTTAGTGAAAACGAGGGTAAAGTGATTGGTGGAAGCTTGTCAACAAAAAATTCCAGAACTCGAGGAGGTTTCTGGAGGTCAAGAAAACCATCACAAGCTAGTCAAAGGGCCCTTGGCGAAGAAAGATGAAGTATTTTGACTTAGTCCTCCGGAATAATGATGCACCTGCATGTTTGGAACGGACTACAACCTCGGCCAACGACCAACTTTGTTGGCAACAACATCCAAACGATTTCAAGCCAATACGACACCGCGGCCAGAATAGGAAAGATCTTGCGTGTCGATTAGGCAGGCTGTCAATTTACTTCAAAGAATAGAACTGCCGATATCTTATCCGATATGGAGTTGGCCGGACCCGACACTCTGGTTCTGCTCAGCCCCTGTCCTGCAATGTAACGCACAGCATATCCGTGACCATGTCTTCAGGCGCTGCTTTTACCTTGCTCTATGAAGTTTGCTTTACCGCGATACCACATTCTATCAGTATGAGCTTCTATTTTCTCAGATGTGCTCTGCCCAGAGAGTATCCTTCGTCGCTGATTTCTGTTTTAATTCAATTTTTCCTTTGAACAGACGACTCAACACAAAATGTATCTGCCTCTCCGCTCGGACAGTTCCCACGGTGAAGATTCCCTACAGTCTCTCGTAGAAGAGCATGAAAAGAGAGTGTCTATCGGCTCGAGACCTGCTAGTAGGAGTCTACAGTTGAATCTTCTCAGACTAGCTCTTTTTCTATCTGTGGGCTTTAATGCCGTCTTTATAGCTATCGCAGTTACGAGGGGATATGTTGTACAACCGCTCGACCGTTCAAAATACGGTTCGTGCCTCCAAACTTCTGTGTTCCATATAACTTTTGCGAAGCTCTAATGTTTTTTTATAGCTGGCCTCAACAGAACTGTTCCGAGACCATGGCTTCCAGACAGTGCCGGAATTGAAACTGCCCAGGAGCTACTTTGGGACGAAACTACTTATGATCGAGGAAATATCCCCCTTAATGATGAATATGCTCGGAGAATGGGGCTTCCCAGAGCTCAAAGATGCCCCTGGGATACCTCAAAGGGTATATACCTCATCAATGCATATCACAACATACATTGTGTGGTAAATACATATGTGAAATCTAGCAAGACATTTCGCGCGCTAATTTCCATCATGATGTTGTCTGTTGAGGAACTGACAGCGGAGATTCTCCACTTCAAAGCGGCAACAAAAAAATTTGAACGCTACTTATCATTTTCATATCCAGATGATGTCGCTATTTTCCCGTTGTACGGTACTCCTATTTCGTTGGCTCGATACAGCCAGTGACCTTCTATAAACATGTATCAATACCAACAACGCCAACAATCTAGAGTGACATCGTCGAAATCATACTTTGTGGAAGCAAGGGGCCTCTGTTTCCGGTAAGTGGGGTTCGTGGAAGTACGGCAGAGGCTTTCGAGAGGCGTAGATGTGCAAGATCGCGCTACACTCACCCATGACCCCGTGGGGCCAGCTCCCAGAACCAACATGTTGGTATTTTATTTGATGATGAGTTGAAAGAATCATGATGCTTAAATCACATTTGCGGCGTATAATGCAAGGTAGAGCTCAAAAGATAAGGGATTGACTATTTCGTCTTCATGCATTCCGACCCCTCAAATACACCAATGAGAAGCGCGATACTTCGCCGCACGATGAAATGACTGTGTTTCAACCGAAATGCCGGAGTAGGGTCAAATTCCCAGAGAAGAACTTCTTCACTCTTGATTTGCAGTGTTGTCGTCTGCAAGCAACACAAGGGTCGGAACCCGGTGATGTGGCCTGAAGTGGTGTCGAGACAGTCGAGGTAAAAATCTCCCAGAAAATGTAAATGTAACGCAACATGGATTGTATAGTCAGATCTAGCAAGCCAATGCATGAGAAATATGCTATCTTCAGGAATTTTACTTCGCTAAAGATACGCCGCACACCCTCATCTTCGCGAAGGTTTCTGTCCAACACACACAATCCTTGGAATACACAACGCTGCACCAGCAGTAGATTCCTTGTACCCCTCCTCGATGAGTCGATAGAACGTTTGAGCTGCATCCACTTTGCCGATCCTCATCAAGCTGGAGGCAAACTCATTCATTGTAAGCAAATGCTGCTCATTGAATGCTCTGACCAACTTGGGCTCATCTCCGACGTACTGAATATCGACATTCTCAAATCCTGCTTCTTTGAGAAAGTCGGGTATCCGGACGGTCCAATCGTGTCTACCGTTCGCCCATGACTTCTCTCTTATCTGCTCTAAAGCAGGAGCAGGGACTTCTGGTGAAACTTTCTTCACACACATGTTGACGCAGTCGAGCTCATCCCATTGAAGATAGCCTCCGGGCTTGAGCATCGTAAGCAGCTTGTTGATGAAAGGCTGCGAGTCGCCATCAAGCACCAACACCAACAGGCGGACATGGACGTAATCGTATTTCCCCACTAGATCACTTGGAAGATCTTCGAAGATATTCCAGTAACGAACTGTGACATTTGAGGGTAGCCAATCCTTATGGGGAACTTGTCGTAGGTCATTATCGAACCCATCCAACTTTGCCGCTGGAAATTCCCCTGCTACATCCAGAAGCCATGCAGCAGTACCAGTAGCAACATCGGCGATCGTACTTTCGTTCGAGAGCTTGATTGATGGATGAATATTGAATTTGAGGGCATCCTTCCAAAGATAATGTTGAAGATTAAGACGACAGGCAGCGATATGACTGTGGTCCATAACATAGCCTTGGCCATCAGCTAGACTCCAATCAACCACGGGAGTAGTATCTGTAAACGTGTCCATGACTTGAAGAGTGGGGAAAATCTGCTTTGAAAACTCGAGCTGGAGCTGTGATGAATATGTTGTATGACCTTCGAAAGAAGAATCTTTCCGATCATTCAAGAAGCGAGCAGTGGTATGGCTGTTTATGTTGCAGCCGGTATTTGACTAAATCCCGTAGTGTGTTTGTAGTTACTTGTAGATTATCCCTATCAAAACAATACTCCAGAAACCGGTCTCTTTTCCAGAGCACCCTGTGGCCCAATTAAAATGTATGTTGCATCGAAATCCTGGTCCCAACTTCCACATTTTCTCTAGCCAGAAATCCAAGATCTGACTGGACACGCAATAGCTTGCAGGCTTGGAACCAAAACTAGGTTTATATACAGAGGGGAATAATGACAATTTGTCTGCAAGTTTAGTCTTAAAAGACCGCGGTGAAGATAACTTCCCATTCAAACGCTCTTCGTAAACAAAGCAATACTTTCTAGGCAGATATAATTGAAAGGTTGAGATGATCCGAATATTGCACACCTGACTGATACATTAGGCATGCCGAGCACTCGAAATTCTTGTATGGGAGACACCTGGTGTCATTGGTACCAGCGGTATCTAATATCCATCTTCGACGTGAGACTGTTGATAAAGATGAACAGAATGCTCAGAAGCAGCAAAAGTCTCATCAGCTTGCAAGTTTTGTGAGAATTTCTTCGTCACCAGTATCTCAGAGTATGGTGCAGTACTATCTGTAGCAGCAGAGCTGGGACTGTACTGTGAACGGAAACAATCAAGCCTAAGAAGACTTCCCATGCTAGATAAAGTGTTACGGAACGATGGACGACCCAAGAGATAGTGGAGAGTGGGTAGGCAAGCGGCTATCAGTGAAAGACCACTCTCTATCATGCTCCAGTATAGAAGAATGGTAAGAGTAACTTAAATATCATTAGAAATGTTGTCAGTTAGTTCTGAGAGAAGGACTTACGATCGACATCTGTATGTGCCGCGTAGCCACCGTTGGATATTTGGAGCTGAACCATCAATCTCACGATCGTCGCAGCTAGTGAACTAAGCGGATTAGCGGAGAGACTAAATGAAACGAGGATTGACCTACACTGCTGCAAGTAAGAGTACCCCGGTTATGTAGAGCTTCTGAGATGTAGGCATCCTAAGCCTCCATACCTAAGTATAATTAGCACGATGCTAATGACTGAACCAAGCTCCGTATATATATACCACAGGTATTGGCAAAATCCAAACAAGAATATCAGTCAGAAAGTCCGATATCATAAGACCGTCTAGTCTTGTGTTCGTGTTGCATTCTGCGATATATATCAACGGTTTCCAAGGGTTTGTGAAGTGTTTTCCGCAACCAAAAATCGTTGCGGAGAGAAAGGCAACCGTCCAGAGAGAACAGATAAAAATAAATACTTTCGTAATAATATCGAAGGACGAGTTTTTATTGACCACGAATAGGCGACGATAAAGAAACGCAGCACTAAGCTTGATGAGACTGTTGGCCAGAACCATAAGAAGCCATGTAATCCAATCGAGCTACCGCAAGATCAGCTTGACTGCTCAAAATCATTTCTCATCAGCATACCAGTTCTACTAGAATCTGAGCGGGTAAGATCTCTGTCAGTTATGTCTCCAGACTGGCATTGGGCGGCTGGGGTGTCGAGTAACCAAGACTATGGTTCGCAGCCCCTGAAAAATGTATCAGCATTTCCTGTTCACGGTTTGGTACTTCGTAAATCAACATGAGAGCTTACCATGGACAAGACAAATGCCCATCCCCACGAGAAACATCTATGCACAGTTTAACTTGGGGAACACATGGTGAGGGACTCAACATGAGAATCTGTTTCGAAGGCTTACTAATGTCATCAAGATAGTCCAGTCGTCAGGACCGAGCTTGACCTTTTGGTATGAACGAAGCCAAAACCGTTAGAGCAACAACGAAGATTGCCACGATGGGCATCGCTATACCAGCGGACAGGACTTCACCTGGCCCAACGAACGAAATAGCAAGCTCATTTGCAGACATGATTCCGTATGTTATGAAAGAACAGTCGAGTACAGGAGCGTAAGCAAGCTCATACTGTCATGCTGGCTCGGTGATTTAAGTGAAATATATGGTGATCCATACTGGCTAGCTAACACCAACACACCTTCCATACTTTAATCAGTCCTCAGCGATATCTAACGCCTGAAGAAGTAGGCTGCTGTGCCTCTAGAATTAGACGTTCTTTGTATGCATGCGGCGCTTCGTTCGAGTACGACGTGGAAATCCGGTATTGGGACGTTATGAAATTATTGATTGGTCGCGGGACTCGCTGAAATGAGAGAGGAACTGCTGCACCACTTGCGTAAGGTCTGCAATGGTATATCACTTGTACCACTTAGGGCTTCTGAACTGAAAGGAATCTGCATGAATGTTGGAAACAAGCCGATAACGATAAATGAAATGTAACCAAAAGTTTCTGGAATTTGTTCGCGCGTGCATGTGTGCATCAGGAACGGACCCGGAAATGAAAGCCTGCAGTACGCGAGCCTGGGTTATGTTTGAGGGTACCAACGATTCAAGGGTGTCCAACCTTGTCGGAGGGCAGATAAAGCCTGGGTGAACTGGGACTAGATCTCCTCCTTCGCACTCACAAGTCCATCGTGCGGTCGCTAGACCCCCAGCCTCGTTAGAAATCGCGCCTAGGTAGCAGTGGTAGCACACCAAAGCAAGGATTCCCCCTAAAATGGGGGGTTAGAGACTCTCCCTTTGGGTATTCTAAATACTTCAAAATGAACCTGATTGAATTACATGCTAATTGAAAATAAACTTATCAGAGGCCGGAAATTGCTGTACTGATTTTCAGAATAGAAAATATCGAGTTGTTGATTTTTAGTCGTATATTCAAATTCAGAAGTAGTACGAAGTGGTCATCACGAGGAGGCGACTAACCTCGACACTGGATCTGGTACCTCCAAATTGGGTCTTAACCGTGAGGGTAGTGCATAGTTTGGGCTCAGTAAATGGTGTTTCCCATCGTGTTCAGGCTCACAACTAATGAATTACTATGGTAACTAAAATGCTAAAGGGAGGTAGATACATACTGCTATACCACATCCTAAAGACTACCACGACCGTGTTTCTTGCGATTCAGACCATGAACGTCAGGCTTAGTATCGTTCTTAGTATCGCTATTGCTCCTCTTCTTGGGAGAAGGTTCCAGCTCCTCCTTGGAACACAAGTTAACACCTTTGATCTTCACCCATTCTGAAGGCAAGTCCTCGAACGTCCATATGACATCATTTCTTTGCCCCAAGATCGTCCTCAGTTTCTCTACATAAGCTGCTCGCGCCTTATGCCAATTTGAATGTTGATTCACAGACATCCATTTTAGGTCCGCATAGGAATGCTTCAAACATTTTTCAGTGACAAATGTGTTGCAGTACCTGAACGCATCTTTCTGCCCATCAAGTAGCGAGGAATACATTTTACCGGCACCGGGGCTGCTGAATTTTAAACCTTCTTCTTGGCGTAAGACCTTTGAATTCAGTTCTTCCAACTTTTTTTCTTTCAGGAGGATATCTCGGATCACTTCGTCTTTCTCGGAACCCCTTAATTCAAACACTGGCAACACTTCCTCCGAGGGCTCTTGTTTCTCGGTTTCTTTGGAATATCGTGAAACAACGGCAATAGTGCTCTGCGCATCATGCGGTCTCCTTTGTAAAATGCTCGCTGTGTTCTTTTCTTCCGCTGGTCTTCCCCTTGCTTTGCCAGTGTCCACTGGTCTGCTTGATTCTTGTCCTGGTTCGGCCTTGTCTTTTGATCGTCTTGATTCAATTAGTCGTTTGTGCTGCTTTTCATCTGATTTATCAGGTCGATTTGTTCCTGATGTTTCCATCCGTCCTTTAGATTCCGGTTTATCGATTGATAGATGCTCCGAATTATTCGCCAGCCTTTCGGCTTTGCTCGGCGCCAATCTTTCCCCTAGAATCCCTACTTTTCCCCCTGATGGTCGGTTTTCTTCTACCGTTCGATTTGCTTCTGCCGGTCGATCTGCTTCCCTCAGTCGTCTTGATTGAAGTGTTTCTCCCAGGCCTTTTCCCCGTTTATCTGTCCGATCCTTTTCTGAAATTTCCAACGATCCATTCGAACCCTTTTCTGAGGTTTCCAATGGTCGGTTCCCGCCCTTTCCTGGCCTTTCCAATGGCTGATTTAAACCGCGCTTCGATTTTCCCAATTGTCCTTTTTCCGGGTTCAATTGACCCTTTTCCATGTTCAATTGCCCCTTTTCCAGGTTCTCCGCTGCTCGGCTCGAAACATCGTTTTTACGCATCTTGATATAGAGGAAGCACCACTTGCATGCACCTAAAAGAGTGGGACACTTGACAAGCTCGTGGGGTATTGGGTGTCAGCACTAGGATCCTATCAACTCTTGAACGGATTCTGTGAAGAGGAGATTGATTACAAACCGCTGACGGGTTTCCCCAGCGTCAGGTACATGTTAAGTATATATGTTCCTAACCATCAGATTTTGGTGTAACAAATGGGGCCCAGGCAAAGGGTCTGACTTAGACGACCGTGCCCAAAATAGACGCTGCGAAGCCACTGAGATAAACGTCCCGTTGGAATAAACGGGTTGCGGTCGACACCTAACCCAGAAATAACGAGCGCTTCTGTTGTTAGCGCCGGGTCATCCTCGCGGTGACCCCGCGCGAAGCATGATAAATTTTCGCGAAAGGCTTCAGAGATTTGAAGTCAATGTTGCGACTCTGAGTGATGAATAGCTCGTTCAATTCAGCAACAAGTTGGATACCACACCAGCGGAGTTTGGTGGTGGCACACCCAAAATTGTGCTTCAATATTCTCTAACTGCTCAAACCCAAGGAATTGAGATATCAACATCTAATCAACTCTGATTGATAGATCTGCTTGAAATTATATCCAGATCTCTTGAGGAACGTTTTGAAAAACATTTGGACCTATTATCAGTACAGATGAAAGGGTCTCAAATCGGATTCGGGTGATAATATGCCACCACCAAAGTCCACCAGGTGAATGCCCTACATTTGTGCTCGGGTGCCGAACGCGACCCAAGACTCCTTGAGCATTCGACCATGACAGCTAGCCAGTTACGATCGTGTGGAGCAAGGCTCCGGGAGTAGCAGGCGATCAAACGGTTATCAAGCGTGGATCGTGTTCTAGCCATTATTGTCAGTTACCCAGTTACCTAGGAGGATCGATCATTCGCACAATTCTTGTTGACGGAGCTGTTGGACCTTGATAGATAAAAGCATGATACCAGGCAGAGCGTGGTAGACAAGATTCACCTATGAGAGTGAGTGGACTCTGGTGAGAGGTTGCATATATGTTTTGCACACGAAGCACGATTACCAAACAACCACCAGTGAACTAATAAGTGTACAAACCACGTGACATAGTTACTCTCGTCTCAACCAAAAAAAGAGGAAGCACGTGCCACGGATAGTTCTAGAAGCATTTCACGTGACCCATACTCCGTCGATTAACCAATCCGGCTAAGAATGCCTAATGCCAAGCTTAATTTCACATCCAATAAGGTATCCTCGTACCCCAACGGAACCTTATGAGTTTCTGTCTCAGACTCCGTGCACCTCCTGTCTTTTCTTTTGAACATGTATACTTATCTATATACACACATATACATCCACTTCCATACTTCTATTTATAATATCAATGTTATCCAGCGTTTCCTTCTTTGAAGGATGGAAGGCATACGTAACCGTTATGTTCGCCCAGACAGCTTCTGTGCCTATTATCCTTCTCTTACTTCTGCCAATGCTCACGTCTGCGTCAGTCTCCCGTATCGGTAATGTCTCAGAGCGCATTTCCGTGCACTTGGCGATCCACCCAAATCATATAGGACGGTATTAGGACCTCCCTCCAACTTCCCAAGATCTCGGCATCGCCCCTGAGCTACTCTGCGGCGCCCATTCACAAATGAGACCGTTGTCCCTATTGGATTCTAGGGACTCTATGCCGGTGCAAATCATGGCTATGCTGGTCTTCGCTCTTGGCACCAATTCAGTTCACCCAGATGCAGATGGTGTTTGCGGCACCCCCGGAATCATCCCATCGCCTTACTGTCTATCATTCAATCTCGTTCTCGTAGGTCTGTCTCTTTACATGTTTCTCTGCTTTGCAAATACTCCAACCGCGTTCACTCTTTCGCGATAGTTTCCATGTTCATAGTCCCTCTTTTGACAGTCAATTTTCTTACTTCTCTTTGGAGCGCACACTCCCTTTCCCTATATACTTTCCATTTCGAATTTCCCTTTTTCTAAACCATGAGAGTTGCCCCTTCTTTTGCCTACACGGCAGCCTTCTGCGTCCTTGCCGGACATGGCGTTGAAAGTGCCATCACCCTCGATATCACTTCGACGGCATCGATAAAGACAGCTGCCAGCACCATAGCGTATGACTTAATGTCATACTATACTGGAAACAACACAGGAGACGTGCCGGGTAATCTGCCATCTCCATATTATTGGTGGGAAGCCGGTGCTATGTAAGTTTGTCTCTTGGTTCGGTTCTTCAGATAGTTCCTCTAACGCATGTCCAGGTTCGGGACTATGATCAACTACTGGTACTACACAAACGACACCACTTACAACAACAACGTACAGCAAGCATTATTACATCAAGCCGGAGACGATGACGACTTCATGCCATTGAACCAGACCAAGACAGAAGGAAACGATGATCAAGGATTCTGGGGAATGGCGGCCATGACAGCGGCGGAAACAAACTTTCAAAACCCCCCCGATCCAAGCCCCGGTTGGCTTGCTCTCGCGCAAGGAGTCTTCAACACGCAAGCTGCCCGATGGGATACATCAACTTGCAATGGCGGATTTCGTTGGCAGATCTTCACGTTCAATAATGGATACAACTATAAAAATAGTATCTCGAATGGCTGTGTGTTCAATCTTGCTGCACGATTAGCATTGTATACTGGCAACCAAACATATGCGGATTGGGCTGAGAAAGTCTTCGACTGGGTGTCTGGAGTTGGGCTGATGTCGACGGACTACGATATATATGATGGAACGCAGAATACGGACAATTGTACTTCGAAGGACCACAACCGATGGTCTTACAATGCTGGAATATATTTACTCGGAAGTGCTGTTATGTACAACTATGTAAGTTAGGTGCTTCCTTTACTATTCCGGTCGTCGACTAACCAAAATAAGACAAACGGCAGTAAAGTATGGGAACAGCGAGTCAGTGGCATTCTCAATGCCTCCACCGATTTCTTCGTAGATGGAGTAATGGTTGAAGCATGCGAATCAGGTGGAACATGTAACAACGATCAACGGTCCTTCAAGGCTTATTTTACACGATGGTTGGCAGCCACTACCAAGTTAGCTCCCTTCACGTCTACGCAAATTATGAGTCTACTCTCGACAACCGCTACAGCGGCGGTGAAAACATGTACTGCAGGCACCCGTGGCAATCACTGTGGTTTGAAATGGACTACCGGCTCTAACGATGGAAGCACTGGCGTTGGAGAGCAAATGGCGGCATTGGAGGCAGTTCAGAGTATGTTAATACCTCAAACGAGGGATTGGGTCAGCGAGGTCAAAGGAACGGGAACAAGTGAGGGAGATGTGACTGCCGGAACGGACTCGAGGTTCAATACAGATGGATCTGAGAATGATCCCGTGAGCTCTGGAGATAAAGCCGGTGCTGCGGTTCTTACGATGTTGATCATTGCAGGTGTCATTGGTGGAAGTGCCTTCATGGTTGTAGAGTGGTTTTGATTGGTGGATGAACATTCGTCTGCGCCTTTGTACAACAATTTGATTCATCTTTACATGAAGCACATATAGCATGGAAAGGCGTTCTTCTCCTGGGAATATAGGGAAAGGGGGCAACTAAGCAGGAAGCGCGGCGTTACGGTCTGGGTACTTGGCCGTCTGGCCGTGATCAGCTGCTAGAGCCAATCGGATCAATGCAATAATCAAAAACTGGAAACCGATTTGCGTTGCCATATTGGACCAACAACCGATGAAGCCTCAGGCAGCTCAACTTGAATAGGAAAGTAAATTCCGTATTCTTTCTGCATGCCTGATATCAACGGTGGACTGTTGTTGCTTCTTTTGATTCCACATGGGCTGAGTTCAGTATGCAATTCAAGATCTGCTGTTTACAGAGGAAAGATTACCAAGCAGTCTCCGAGGTAGATTTATTTCCATTGTTTTATGTGCTATTTTGAAACATTTCATCACGCTGTGAACCATCACTCCAAGCAGAGTTCTGCGGAGGAGCCCAATGCAAATTCCTTTCGCAGTGTGCACTATACTAGTAGTATACTTGACATGTCCTGCTCTCCGAAAGCGAATAATTGTGAAGCCGGAGGCATGCTGTCTGTGATAATCTAAGGGCGTCTAAACTTCCAGTCAGCTCTACACACCAGCATTCGACATGGGCTCATGCTTTTATCCGCAGATTGTGAAACCCTTTGCTTCACTCAAACCTGATTTTGCTACTCTGATATCGCCGTTGCTTATCAAGCAGTGAAGATCTTCTTGACAAATCACGCATTATTCTTGATAGATCACACATTATATCGATCATCACATGAACGACTCCCGTCGCACATACAGTATCCCGCATCGGAATACAACTCAAATCTTACTCTCAGCGTTACCCCTCTTTCTGTTACTACATTATCTCCCCTCCTTCAACTGGGGCTGACGTAGTATTGTCGAGGAATCTTATATAATGTCAGGTTTCTTCCAATATCATACCAAGCTATCGTTCCTTTCTATCAACAGTTACGAGCTGGCAAGGCACTGGAAGTTGTATTGATTTACTTCACTGGCAATAAGTGATATATTTTCACTAATCAGCTGAGAACCTCACGCAGGTCTATCATCACCAATATGTTCCGTCCCTCTGAGATAGTACTGGTTTCCTCAGTTACCATATTCTTGCTCTACAAGCTATGGAGCAAGAAACAAAAATCATCTAGGCCTCCTCTTCCACCAGGTCCTCCTCCCGAACCCATCATTGGAAACTTCCGCCAAATTCCCCAGAGTAGAGCCGAGCTCACATATATGGAATGGAGCAAACAATACAGCAAGTATACTCTTCTCATATCGTCAGATAGAATCTAACCAATACCAGACTCCGACGTCCTCCATATCAGCCTTCTCGGCGCACCAGTCATCATTCTAAACAGCGCCAAATCAGCTATGGCTCTACTTGATAAACACGGAGCGAAGTATAGTGATAGACCGCGTATGGAATTCTATGCTGAGTATGATATTT
Organism: Rutstroemia sp. NJR-2017a WRK4; assembly: GCA_002946385.1. Classification (NCBI taxonomy): domain Eukaryota; kingdom Fungi; phylum Ascomycota; class Leotiomycetes; order Helotiales; family Rutstroemiaceae; genus Rutstroemia; species Rutstroemia sp. NJR-2017a WRK4. The sequence goes on from NJPR01000062.1 coordinate 18,934, forward strand.
TCTAATATAAGCTTTCATATAAATCTCTCTATGTGTGATGAAATGCAATTAACATCCAAGCAGACAAGGCTGGACTCATACATTATCACTCATGAGTCGAGGGCCGACCTTCCGCAAGCACAGGAGGATGTTCCAGAGTGAATTTACGAAGAAAAACTGCGTCCAGTATCGTGGCGCTCAGGAGGAAGGAGCCACGAAATTGGCTGTCAGGATTTTGGAAAACCAAGAGAAGTGGAAGGATTGGATTGTTCTGTAAGTCCTTCCTAGTGAACTAAGTAGTTGATGGCCATTAATCTGATACGCGAATGTGAAGGTTTGCTACGACGATTATTCTCGATATCACGTATGGGATTAAGGCAGAAGGCCCGAATACTCAGATGTACATTGAGACGGCGCATAAGGGATCAAACGCAATTTCCAATGGAGGACAGCCAGGGGCTTCGGCTGTGGATGTGTTTCCTTGGAGTGAGTTTATTTTCGCCTCCCCTACCTGCCCCACCTGACATAAACTACGAGTAATCCATACTAACGAGTTGCACAGTCCGAAAACTTCCGCACTGGTTCAAACTAATCCCATCGTTGGAGTTTGCACGAAAGTGTTATCCAGATGTGACGGCGATGCATGAACTTCCCTTTGTAGGCGTGAAGCGCGAATTGGTGAGTCAACAATCCTGCAACCTCTGCATACCAGATCATGCAACTGATATTACGAAATAGGCCTCTGGAATCACAAAACCCTCCTTCGTTCACAGAATGCTTCAGCAGATTCAAGACCCGAAATTAGAAAAACATGAAAACCCCGAAGAAGACGTCACGGAAGCGGATATCAAAGGTGCGGCTGGAGCTCTGTTTGTTGCGGCTTTGGATACGGTACGTTTTCCCCTTTATTGATTACATGCTTCACTTGCTGAACTGATGTCTTGCGTGTCATGAATAGACCTCTGCGACGATAATCATGTTCGTCTTAAGTATGACGCTCAACCCTCACGTCCAAGAAAAAGCATGGCGGGAACTGGACACCTTGGTTGGAAGAGATAGATTGCCGACACTGAACGATAGAGAGAGAATGCCGTACTTGGAACATATGCTGCAGGAGGTTTATAGGTATGTTGTGTGTTTTGCTTTATTGTAAAGAAGCCTTCGATACAGCAGCTAATTATGAAATAGATGGTTCCCCGTTGTTTCTTCAGGTTAGCTCCTATCTTCACTTCTTATTAGTTGCGAAGACAGTAGATTAATAAGCGCAGGAATTCCGCATAAGTCGTCCGAAGATGATGTCTACGACGGAATGTTCATACCTAAAGGTAAGTTATATGCGGCCCAAATCCTTCAATTCACGATCTCAAGCTAACTCCTTCGTCAGGGTATGGTCCTTCCCCTAAAACTATTCCCTACCTCTTAACTTGTAGCCCCTGACTTACTAATCTATCACCCCAGTTCCTTGGTCATCCCTAACGCCTACGCCATGTGTCACGACACCTCCCTCTACTACAAACCCGAAGACTTCGAGCCCGACCGGTACATAAGTGCTGAGGAAGGAGGACGCGGCGAACCCTTCCCTATTGGACATTTCGGATTTGGAAGGAGGTATGTGCTTATAGTTTTTCCCCGTCCCCCTTTCCTAGTTTCTCCACCCCTTTCTCCCTCACCACATTCTACTTCCTCTTCCCTCCCTCCCCAAGTCCATCTCTCACGTTCCCAAACTCCCCAAAACTAACATCTTCCGCTCCTAGAGTATGCCCCGGCCGATACCTGGCCGATAATGGTGTATGGATTGCGATAGCAACTATCTTGCATACCTTGAAGATCGGTAAGAAGCGCGATAGTGAAGGGAAGGAGATTACTCCGGTTCCGGAGATCAGCACTGGTATTACAACGTAAGTTGCTTCTCTTTTCTTTTTCTTATTGGTTTGAGTGGATGAAAGGGGCGGATAGAGGAGACGGCCATGATACTATACGAAGGTGCTGACTTGCTACATTAGTCAAGCAGGTGATTTCCCATGCGTTTTCACTCCACGGTTCGAAGGGGTGGAGAAATTGCTTGCAGCTTGAGGATAGGACGGTTGGCTGGGGAGAAGGTCATAGGGCTAGACGGAGAGAAGAAAGAGATGGTGACGGATCTAATACTGGCGACAGTAGAATTCTATATGTGAATTCCTCGTCCCTGAAGGCTTAGGTAGTATTACTCATCATACTCAACGTGTGTGGGAAGTATTTGAATGGTAATCAAGAGTCAGATACACATGGAGAGGCTGGATAGTCAACACTCGCCATTCGCTAGCTATTGAAACCTTGGGGTGGAATGATCCGGTGTTTAGTGTAATTATACAATATTTCAATCTCAGGATGTGCAAGTACAATACATCCACTGGGAGAATGGCTTGCATAAGTGACATCCATTGCATTGCATGTTATCAGAAGTCTCCATCGCAAGCACGTGAAGTGCTGTCAGAGCAGTGTAGACATATTGAGGCAATGAGGCTGAGCCTGTGAAGGTTGCTGATGGAATAGCACATCAACATTTTTTGGATACTAGCTGTGCAAACCTGGAAGCATGCATACTCCGTTTGCAATTACTCCCAGCCGATATCAAACAAACGACTTCCTGCTTATGATATTGTGGATTGAATTCTCAACCGCAGCATACAAGTCGGTCATCAATCATCGATTCGATGCTTGGTTAACTTCAGTCTGGTTCAAATAAACTGTGAGTTGAGGGACGCCATTGCTCTCCTGTCCTAGTCAGATCTAAGTAATCTTTTTGAGAGCCGTTCGTAGGACCGCAGTATTGAATCTATTCCCTCGTCGTATTGAATCTTAATCAACCGATATACCATCCTTACCGCATCAAGAAACCAAAAGGAACAACATGGCCACACAAAACCGCACCAACACCATTCACATTAGGACATATCGATACCTGAGACGCTTCCTCTCCTTCCTCGACAACGCCATGGATCTCCCGGGAAGAGTGCATGCGCTTGTGGTGACACGTATTGGAGCACGTAAAGCTCGTAGACAGGCATATATCTACAGTCCTCGTCTCCGTCTCCGTCCCCGTGCACATCGTAGGAGTAGCAGGCGATATTCACGGACTACCGTTCGCGACCTCGAGCGCGATGGATTCAGAATCAAGCACGGGATGCGCTGGTATTATGAGGAAAATAACGAGTATATTACTGTGCATTGTTGTATGCCACAACGGCAAGAGGAGAAAGAGGAATAACGAGTATGTTACTGCATTATTGTTTGCCACAACGGCACTAGATTGGGGATGGGGCTCTCCGGCGTAGAAATAACAGGCCGACAATAGTGCCTCCAAGACAGTTGGATAATGAAAACAGAATGACATTTTATGATATCTGACATGTTGACTTGAGGTGGGAGAGGGGTAAATCCGTCCTCGACCGGATGAAAGCTACTGCAGAGGCCGCGGGGTAGAGTGGCATGGGACCGGATAGACTGAGCAGAAACTGGGTTGGATGTTAAGTGGGGGCTGGGACTGCGTTTGAGCAGAGCGGGAAAATGGAGATATGTTGACCGGTAATGGAAGATGCGATTCTTTGGATGGTTGCTCTTGTGACGGCCCTACCTTTATGATACCTGAGAGAGACTGGGAAGCTATATTGATTTGAGTCTGGATAGGTGTATGCGCGTGCTCTGAGCTTTGCTGGAATCATTTCGCAAAGCCTAGCTAGACAGATCGTGTCAAATGTAGTCCGATGTGTATTCTTTCCTAAAATTCCTTGTGCCAGCTTGTATGTGCATTTCCATGGGCGTGCCAACGACGTGGTATTTTCGTTCGCTTGATATAGTCGAATATAGAGGCAAGTACGAAGTACTCTCGGCGTGTTCCCCCTCCACAATCGTGCTGGGTTTTAACCGTCCGATCGAGTGAGTCCCCGGCACAACCGTCCTCAATGACCCAGCAGATCTGCGTATTTATCCTCTGGATAATTCATCTGCGGCGACTTACAATAAACGAACTCGGAGGCTGGGGTGATTGGGATAGACGGCTAGAATTCGACTTTCAGAATTTTCCTGTCGTTCGTTACTAGACGCCAACGCCTTCTCGATCCTTGCGCAACCACTGCAACCTCTAGGTCCGTCCCTCGTCCCACGTCCCTGCTTGACTAACGAATTGCGGGTCTCCCCGCCTACACATCGTGCTGCGAACCTGTCAGACGAATAGCTGAAAAGCGTTAGGTGGAGGCAAGAAATGGTCGGTGAAGGGAAGGACTTGTGGTCGAACAGAGTATAGCTGCCTCTACACGTCACGCAAACTCTATGGGCTGTTGTTCCGCGAGCCTTCGGATTGGTTTGGTGCTAGGAAATGGGTGCATGTGTCCAATCATGGCGGGGTAACAGTTCATTTGCAAGGATGCAGGTGAGGGTGTGAGGCACTGAGGATGTGACGATGCAACTAACGGTAAGTGCAATTTTTATCACCTGCCAGTCTCGACTTTCAATATTTGTTCGCAGTATTCCATTTCACTTAGAATATCTTCTCCTTTGTATATACTGTATATATACATTCGGCACCTGGCTATTTATCGCGACATTAAGCTTAGTTTACGGCGAAAACTATGAATATCTCGGATTTGGTGGATTATGACCGAGCATTTGGCGAAGATGTCGATTCCCTCCAAGCAGCCAACGAATATCTCATGCGCTCCTTATATGCGACAGCAAGGAAATACAACCAAGTCTGGGAAGAGTTAGAAAGCCTCAAAACGTCAACCGGTCTCTACGACAAACACCTGCCATTCCTCTCCCTGCCTCGAGAAGTTCGCGATCAGATATATCTCTACGCACTGCAAGCACCACGCGAAGCCTTCGTCGGCGTGCGCCACACCGCAATGCTCTCCTGCAACACCTACCCCAACTCCGCGCACTATCCCTTCAAACCACCCACCCCCGGGCTCCTCCTCGTCAACAAGCAGATCCAATCCGAAGCGACCGAAGTGCTGTATTCGCGCAACAAATTCGTATTCCACAACCCGCGCGAGCTATTCGACTTCCAAGACCAGGTCGGCGCGCTGAACTGCGCGTTGGTGCGGCATATCAAGATTTCGGTCCTCCTGCCCGAAGAGTCGACGTATGTGCCTGTGGAGTTGGTCGCGCCGTGCGATTATGAGAATTTTCCGTCACATTGGGTGAAGGCGCTCACGGAGTCGAAGTTGAATAATATTGTGGGAATGCAGGTGGATGCGGATTCGGGAGATGGGATGCCGCTGCAAGCGATGCCGCCGCATCTGTATAAAGCGATCCTCGCCACATTTGCGAAAAATAAAAACGCGCCGTCGGAACCGCAGTTGGTACTGAAAGGGTTCAGGTACGGGGAAGAGGAGAAGTTTCCCAGGAGTTGGAAAGTTACTACGGAGCAGTGGTTGGAGGTGGATTGGATATCGAATGCGATTGATGAGTCGGAGCCGTATTGGAATTCGTCACAGATTGACTCCAATGAGACGCATAATTTGTGGGACGAGAGTGAAGGATCGCCTGATGAGGATGGGGAGTCGATGGATGAGGATTCTGATGAGGCGGAAGGGCCAAAAGAGACGAATGGGGGGATACCGACGTTGTTTAATGAGCTTGGGGAGTTGATGGAGGGTGACTTTATGGATTCGGATTCGGACGCTGGGTCGGAGGACTCTTTCTATACCGCGGCGCCGTGGGCTGGAGTAAGAGATTAGGATGGTAAATAACAGATAATGTTGCTGTGGGTGGGCTAGTAAGATTTGGCTTCCGATGAGTGGGCTAAGTCGAGGTTGCTGGTGAAGGTCGAATTATTGCAGTTGAGGCTGCCGATGTGAAATCCACATCAATATTTTGCGGATACCTCCTGATCGAAGCACAGTCCTGGTCATAACAATAGAGAACGACGAAGCTCACCTGGCTATCGATTCTGTCAAATCGGTAGCCCGGACAGGACGCAACTTTTGGAAAATTGGATAAATGTTATCCTTGATTACCCAGGAAGCAGGCCGCAAGGCCCTTTACGAGGACAGAACCACAGACTTGGTTTCCCTGTAACGTGTGGTTTTCAAACAGCGAAAACTTCAGCCGTCACGAAATCCTTTTGGGGAGTTATGGAGTTATGGGGTTATGGAACACCGAGGTTCCACAGAACGGTATAGGATATGATAGGCATTTTGCGGATTGGGCATTGATGGGTGTTTCCTAGCTAGATTTGCATTGGAAGTGCAATGAGCTACACTACTGGCTGTAGTTCATGGTTAGGCAGCTCTGTTGGATATTTAGGAGAGAGAATATCATGATGGGCTTCCCAGATATATTGTGTGTTTTGTTTGAAGATTACCGTTTATTGAATGATAGTATCACTCACGCAGAAGTTTTGCGTCTCGCGGGTATTTGTCTCTATGTTTTCTTCTAAGGTCTTATCGCTATGGTTTTCAATATCTACAAAATAAGATCGATCCTCTGAGAGTAGCAGCAATATCATCAGCATCTCTCCGTCCTTCTGCAACCTCTACTCCGTCCACCACTCCTAATCCATTACGTCCTCGGCATTTCTCCTGCCATCCCCTACCCAATATTCGTCCTCGCTCCCAATCTATCTATCTCATGTTCTCCCGCCTCGACTGTCCTACTTCCACCCACCTTCCATCCAACCTCCGCTCCATGCCGACCTCTAATCCCAGCTTCTAATGTCTCAGCCGCAGACCTTCCGCGCTATCGCTCCTCCGCCAATAAACCATGAAGGCATCCTGGGGGCATCTTGGACAATAAGATTTTGTCAACACTCTCATTACCATTCGGAACCCATTCTCCCGGACGTGATTGACCGAAGTTCGGGAATACGTTGCTGATCCGTTGTCCGTTGCGGGATGGAACAGATATGCTGCAGGACGAGATTCCTGACCATTCACGTAAACTCCTACCACAAAAACATGAGCATGTGGATCGGTATATCCAGGATCGTTTATATTGGAAATTGCCAATTTCCGCAGAGGGTCGTGTTTGCTAAGCCAGCCAAAGAAAGAAATCGATTTTTTCTTTCATGGTGTTGTATTCGGGAAGGGTCGGGCACTCAACTCTCATCATTTTGTACGATTTTGATGTTGTGAGGACGATTGTGAGGAGGATTTGATGTGTGGAAATGTTTTCGATGTTATGATTTTTATGGTTCCGGTGTTCTGAGTGAGGTATGATTTACTCCCCGGCAGAGGAAGAGGAATTTTATATACCCATTTCCACAGCAATGCATCTCTTCTTGACTCAGTACGGCCAAACCAAGCATCACTTCCACATCTCTTCTGTTTTTTTTTCAAGCATCACTTGCACACCACTTCAGTTTGGACTCAAGCATCACTTTCAAGCCTCTTCTGTTTGCATTCAAGCATTTATTTCACATTATGTTGGCGGATTTTGCGATTCTTATAATTGTTTCCCTAGAAACACCACCTTGGCAAACCAATCCTTTCAATGGGAGTTTGACAAACGCGAGTTGATAGCGAGGTATTTGGTGAGAAGTTTGTCGAAGAGAATATGTTTGACAGTATCACTCACGCAGAGTCCGTGTGAAGTGTTCCGTCGGCAAGTTCTCTCAAAAGAGCCCGTTTGGCAACTCCCGTTTGTCCAGTTCGCTGGAAAGACCCCGTTTAAAGGTTCTCTTTGCCAGAGTTCCCTCAAAAGAGCCCGTTGGAAAGGTTGTGTTTTACAAAGTTCTCTCAATGATCCCATTTAGCAAGTTTCGTTCGCCAGAGTTCTCTCGAAATGGCCCGTTTGGCAGGTCTCGTTTGTCGAACTCCTCTCCAAAGGGTACGTTTGTAAAGTCTCCGTTTGCCGAAGTGGTCTTTCGAAGGAAACGTACATGAGGAACGCAAAAGCTGCCAGCAGCATCATGAAGGAGCGTCTCTTTCACTTGTTTGAATGCAAACAAAAAAGGCTTGGAAGTGATGCTGGCTTTCCCGGCACTAAGATTTGTATAGTTGAGACTTATCACTTGGATAGGTATATAAACTCCCCTCTCTCTTCGACCTTTCTTGAGAATAAAGCATATTCATTCAGAAATCCAAATCTTACTCGCGACATCGAAATCACGCAAATCATAACATCGAAACCATACGAATCATAACATCATGTCATACTACATAACGGATCCAATTTACTGGCATTACTGCGGTAATTTCCGTGCCAAGGTCAGAAAGCATCGAGATCTAGGAAACTTCCTAGCCTGGTTCGACACCTACATATCTCAGAACCAGCCCCCCGTTACCTACATAACTCACCGGGCGGAATTTGAAGGTCCGACTGCTCATGCCTTCCAAGTAACCCACTCTAGGGGAGAGCTTTCTCCATCACCTGGCATTTATATATTCCGGCCCGATACGGAAGCATATTTTCTAGCTGCGCCGGTCGACATACAGCGCCAGCAGTTTTTAAGACTGGATGAGACTACATTCGATTGCCACTCTTGGCATGCAGCAGTTTCTGTGATCTATTTACTACCTCAAGCCAGCTCGGACTACTCGCTATTGATGCCTATGTATGGGGAGATTCTGTGATATCAAACACACTATATGAATGAGGGCAGATATCAAGGTCCAAATTTTGCTATGGAGCGGAAGTTGAAGGTTGAGCGGGATGAAAGCGGGGTGCTTGAGCCTAGGGGGTGAGATGGGGATTGATCGGGAGCCAAGACAGATATGCACTATATTGGAATTGAGAGGGAGCGGCTTCGACGACTCAGGACAGGAGCCGAAGCTCGACGTAACTTCTTACTGAAGAACCAGGCATTGCGAACAACGAGGTCCCTTACTATTCCGTAGATCCATTCTCAAGGGGTTGGATATATTATGCAAATGTAAAGGAACTATAGCGATTAGATATTAGAAGAATACATAGAGTCAAGGCCCGTAGGACGCGAAACTTATCAAACTTGACAAACAAGTCCCCCATTTCTAACACTTCCTCCATATGGTCTCCCCAGCACAGCCATCAGTATCATCCAAGCCCACCCATCACCCAAGCCAACCCTCACCGAAGCAAAACGATTCTCCTCTCACAAACACAGATTCTAACTTCTCTCTATCACGCTCCACTTCCCTCTGATCAATAAACAGCAAGGAACAACTACGCCACTGCAAACCTATCTTCTCTTCCAGTCATCTTTCCCGCCTACAACCCCGAATAAACAACTTCACTATCCTCAGATCAACAAATCGAAACCTCAACACGCTTTCGTCATCTTCTCCACCCTAAATCTACCAACCATATCATGAGTTCCCTCTCCCTCTCCGCCATTGCCCACAGCACTGAAATATAGACACACTTGATTAATCTTCCAACTAGGCGGGATGTGGAAAGGAACGCACGGAGGAAGCAGCACGAGATAAATAGCTGGATTCGGGATGAAATATCTGTTTAAGATTGACTATTAATTAGATTCCCGGACCAAGATTCATCCTTCAATGCTGCCATGAACTCACTCAATAATTAATGACTAATGCTACGCCAAATAAAAGGGTATACCACAGTCCCCGCCTCCAAAATATCCCCTCCACAATATCCCCCCATACAACCATCCATCTCTTTCCGTCACAACCCTCCCACCCCGACCCCCTCCCCTCCCGTTCCCCCGCCCCCATCATCATGAATCCCCCAAAACGGATCAAACATAGCACCCACACTCCCCAGGATATCCGGCTGCGAGAAATCAATCCACTGCTGTTCTTCTCCTGCAGCAGGCCACTCCACGAACGGTGGTGCTGGGTCTAGTTCGAGGAGGGAGAGCGGATTTTGCTGCTGGGTTGTGGTGGGCGGGGGGGTGAATGTGTAGGTGGTGGTGTTTGGGTCGGTGGTGGGCGGGGTGGAGAGGGTGTTGAGGAGGATGGTGGTGGTGGAGGGGTCGTGGTTGTGGGTTTGGGGTTGGTTTTGGGGAGGAGAGAAGAGGGGGTGGGGTTGTGAGGGGGCGTTGTTGTTGAGGTTAGTGGAATTAGAATTGGGTAATGCAAGACGGCGGGAGTTAGCGTTTGAGATGAGTTCTTTCACATTTCGGTACTGGTGCCAAATTAGCCGATTGAAAAAGTTTACATGTAAAGGTAGGAAAAGAAATCTTACCACATCATCCACATGCGTATTAACCTCCCTCAACCCCTCCAGCACATCCGTAATCCCAGCCAACCTCTCCCAAACCCCCCTCCTCTCCTTCCCCCCCATCTCCCACCCCACCACCTCCATCCCCCTCACAATAATATTACTACACTGCCAAACACACGTCGCAATCGCGGTATCGCTAATCAGCGTGTGCCCAATACTCTGCACCGTACAACAAATATCCAGAATCGCAAGCGCGTGATCAAACGCTTTGCGCTGGCAATACTTGACGTATTCGGCAGGAGTCTGCTCGAGAATCGCGTCGGAGATGGAGTCTTTGGTGCCGGGGTACATAAAGCGGAAGAGGTCGGTGTGACATTGTTGCCAGAGAACGTGGAACATCACGAAGCGGGTGAGTTGCGGGGAGTAGGCGCGGAGGAAGAGGTTGTCTTCGTTGTATTGGAGGTTGGCGGGGAGGGAGCGCCGGAGTTGTTCGAGTTCTGCTTCGAGTTTTTGGAGCTGGGAGCGGGAGTCGTAGGGGTTGGACTTTTCGCGGATTATGTTGCGTGCATATCTAATTGTTTGTGAGCGATGAGTTCTGGAAGGAGTTTAATGGCTTTGAATAGAACTTACTCAAGCACTCGATGCCGGATATCGGATATTCTAAAATAAAAAGATCGCAGCCCCATATGTATAGATTCCGCCTCATTGGTTCTCGTACAAGCCAACGACGCCGTCTCCCCCGGTATCCCCAGATCGAAATCCTTTTCACTGCATGGGAGTTGAATATGCAAAGCATGTGATGGACAGACCAGCAACTCCGGAAACCCGCCGGCTGAGAGTCTGTCAACGTGAAATATCGACCACATCAAGCGCCTGCGACATTCTCTCACCACTGTCGACAAACCATTATTTTCATAATTAAGGCCCAGGACGAATGCCATTTTTGCAGCTACGGCTGTCAAAGCCTGAGACTTGAAGTACTCTCGATGCTCCAGTCTATAAAAGACGATTACAAGAAGTACTTCAAGTAAAGCGACAGAAGGTCGGCCAAGATTCTGCCATATGTATTTCTCCGCCTCGTCCATCCATTTCAGCGCCGTTGCACGACTTTCGTCATCTTTCGCAACGAAGGCTATGGAGGAGGCGCAAATTGCTTTCACTAGTGCGGGGTTCGCAGTGCCACTATTCCAATTTCTCAGGAATGTGGCACGATGCATGAACCCTTTTCCAGGATTTGAAGATACAAATTCGAAGTATGCATCAATATACCTCTTAGTTGTTGACTTCGAACAGCCCAAGTCCCTTTTCAAATCATTAGCATTCTATTTCCAGAATATACAAAAAGCGAAGAGAAGTCTCACATTAGACGGTCCACAACCTCAATATCCATCGGCGAACCCCCCGCCGAGACCGCAGCCGTCACCGTCGCCGTCGGACTCCCACCACTTTGACTCGTAGCCGTAGTCGCACCCCCAGCCGGCAACTGTCTCGGCACCGATCTCCTCGCTCCCCGTCCAGTCGATTCGTATTCACAAACATAGCCTCTCTGCTCACACCTCCTACAATTCGGTATAGTCCCCGAACACCTTGCCTTATGCGAATGGCAAATCTTGCACGCCTTGCGCGCGCGTTTGCGCTCGGTGCCCGCCTGGGTATATCGATCCGGCGAATTGAACTCGATATCTGGAGTTGTTGTCGCGGGCATTATTTCCATTCCTTCTTCTCCTCCTTATCAACACGTGATTGGGCTTTCGCAGAAAGAAAGTTCTTGTGAGGGGAGGAGGGGAACCTCGGATGGGTTTAGCGTTGGATGGTGTGCTCGCTCACGAAAAATCGACGTCTCGTCTCGGGCAAATCAGCAGAGAATTTATTTTCTACTTGTCCGTGCAATGTACCGGAGAGCAAAACCAACAGAATTACTTTCCGATCTTGTGGAAATGTGGTGTGAAACGCTAGAAGCTTTTTCTTGCAAGGAAAGGAAAGACGGGACGGGACCTAGACTCTCAAGATCCAGATTTCAAATAAACAACCTAAATCTGGGTCACGTGTTGGGCTGGATAATGTCCGACTCTTTTCTCTCCGTTCGTTCTCTTCTTTATCGATATCCAAAAGTCGATCCTTTTCCAGAGTTTTAGGTTACAGAGATCAGCAGTCAGGAGCATTTTCAATTCCGTGGTAAGGTTGACAATCATTGCAGAGCATAGATTGTACTTTACATCGGGACAAACGCGACGTTATGGAGAGCGTGATGGGTTAAGGGGCTTAATCCACTTCTCAAAGAAACGCGCGTACAGTCGCGTATGAAACTTATTCTGGCTATGATCCGGGCCAAACAGGCGGTGTTGGCACGGTTTGGGTCTGGCCCAGTACATTAATATCATGAACGCATGTGCATATGCAGCTGCTCGGGGCCGATCATTTCAGGCGATCTACACTGTGGTCGTCGCTGCGGCACTCTGCCTTGCTCACTAGCGAGAGTATACACGATAAAGTTGCACCTGAAGTGTGGAAACTAAATGGAAGTCTATTATATCAATAATTATATTTATCTTACGCACTGGAAGCGAAGGGACAGATCAATCATCAATGGCCGTGTGCCGCCTGATCTACAGCAGCCCTACGAACCCCTCTCCCCTTTTACGGAGTACTGCCTCATTAACCATTGGCAGGATTGTACATACACTTGTCAACATTACCTGACGCCGGATTTCCAGCCCAAGCAGGGAACGGTCTCGACACACCACTTCCTCCCGCGACAGCGAAAGTAAGTAAAAACACCATGACCTGAGTTCCACCGTCCAAACCCGCAGAAACCAAATAATTCCACTTGACGAAGTAGGCTGGTCTGTACTTTCTCAGGTAGAACTGTCCAAATGCACCAATGTAGTAATACATGAAGACACTGGAGTTGATGCCAACCACGAGATATCCGCCGTACCAGAGAATGATGGAAAGGTTAAGGTACGACCAGATACCTTGGCGTGGGAAATATCGGTTCATAAGCCAGAAAGGAACGGGAACAATGAAACCGAGGAGATATGCGATTGTAACCCATTGGTAGCGGGCGCCGATACTGAACATCTTGGGTGCGATAGACCAGGCAATTGCAAGAGAGTTGAATGATTGCACGTTGGCACCCGACCAGATAGGCGTTCCTTCAATGGTCAAGAGACTCGGAGTCTGATTTTGGACGATCCTAGGCAGTTGTTAATATACATGTGGAACATTCGCAGAAATGTATAACCCACGAGATCATCATGACATAGTTGAGGCAGGCACCGAAGATACATCCAATGACTTGGGTAGCATATGTGCATTTTGGTGATAGCTTATTTTGCTGAGCTAGTTTCAAGTCTCTAAGGAGATATTGTCCTTGTTGAAGTGCATTGAACGTAAATGTGGTGAAGTACATGTTTGCTACAACAGTTAGCAGTGTTGACATTATTTATGACATGGGCTTTAGAAGCTTACCGAGTGGTGCTCCTGGGAATAGATAGCCGGCAAGAGTTTGGGCAATGGGCTCGATATTGAATTGGAAGCCAGTAATGGCGTATTGAGCTCCGAAAAAGAGCATGAAAACGACCAAGAAGAGCATTGCTAGAATTAATCCCCACCATGGAAGAGTGGAATGCATAGCGTAAAGGCAGGCCATGGAAGTGATAAAACTTGCCAGGAAAGCCAGGAAATACCATAGATCGGGAGCTTCATCATAATCAAGCATGAGCTTGTAATGAGGATCGATGTTAGGATCGTCGCGGAGTAGTTGCTTCTCTTCTTCAGTTCTTTTGCCGCCGTTCCCTCTCCAGAAGAAGTAGGTCGAAGGTGTCAACATTCTCTTAAGATTAGCCTTGTTGACCCAAACCCACCCCGTCTTGATATCAGAGAAGTTCCAGAGAAACATGTGCACAAAGTTGGCCGTGAACCCCATGTTTGAAGTAATGAGATATACAATATATGTAGCGGTCAGATAAGGGACACCAACTTGGTCTAGAAGTTGGTCGTTGACAGTGAAATCATCGTTCAGGATCGAGCTCGTGTTGAAGGTGTCATAGTATGTTGAGTTCGAATCGTTGAGGAACAATTCCTGCGATAAGAAGGGAAAGTCTTGAGCTCTCCAAATGTTGCCGTAGTAGACCCCCATGAAGAGGCAGATGCAAAGTAATGTGCCGAGGAAGCTGTTTACGAGGGTCTGAAGAGGAAGCCATAGTGGAGAACCAAAACCGGCAATATAGTTCCAATCAAATGACAGAGACAAAAATCCAACACCTTCATTACCATTTGCACCACCGAAAAGGTTGGTGAAGACGAGACTGTGTTGGTCGGCGAGACAGAAAATTGAGACACCGATGAGGAGAGGGAAGATGTACTTTTCACTGTTAGTCCGGCGAGCTGTATAGTATGTGGCAAGGTGGCTTTACCTCTGGAAGCAATTCCCAAATCAACAAAGCAAAAAAGAGAATCCAAAAGACCTTCATTCGCTTTTTGTTAGATTCTTTATCACGATGTAAAGTCTCCAAGACGGTAGTGACAGGTAAGTTGGCAGGGTAAAGCATCTTCGTGGGCCACAAGAGAGTATTTCTCATCATGCCAGCGATTCCGTAACCGATTAGTTGCGAGGCCAGGGTCAGAAAGACACCAGCAGCCTGACTTGGATAACCACCATACCACTACATGATGAGAAAGTTAGTAATAGGTAAGGCAGAAGCGTCTTAGAATAGGCAGAAGAGATCAAGTTTTGTAAAACAAGAATCATGGTAGTAGACATTTGAGATGGCAACATAGTGCACGGAACAAAAGTGCTTACCAGTTTCTGTGCAGCAAGAGCCTCAGTAGACAAAGCAGACACTGCCGCAGCTGATGCCATGATTACAGAAGCAGCATGCTCTTTCTGATTGAAGGGGCCAGGATTAAGGAAACACCCAACTCGGCCCCATCGCGGAATTGCTAGGGCCATAAATTCTCCGATAACCTACGGCAATGTTAGAATAACCCAAGTGTATCAGTTTCGAAGTCGACGTACGTATGCAATGACAGTCAAGAACACTATCTATGTTAGCATGAAGTTCAGGTTACACAACAGGAGGCGGGGTAACTTACTGACTGACACGTAAATGACTTGTGGCTTGAAGTAGAAAATCTCCTGGAGAACAGCACCAAAGGCGGAGAGCCCCATGCCTAGGCTAATTAGTATTGCTACGTCTTGAAATTGGTAATGAGCACTCACCAATGAAGAACATGCGAAAAGTCCAAGGATTCAGTGTTGGGTCATCGACGACGTGAATGACAGTGGTGACAATGTCCTCTGCTGTGTCAAGGTGATTGACATCGCCGCCATGTCCCTCCTCGTCTGTGTATTGGGGCAATTCAGCTTCATAAGGTTCCTTGGTAGTCTTCTCATTCTTTTCGTCTTTGGAGCTTGGGGATTCTGCGCCTGCTCGTGAGACATCATGCGACTTCTCGTCGTACACGACGTCTTGCTCGCGTGGGGACTCCATGCTGCGTTCAATTGTTGGAACTGAGCGAAAGTGTAGGCAATCGAGTGATCGGAAGGTGGGAGGACCAGCTTATATACAGAAAGTTTACCACACCCTTCCATGGACAGGGAAAGTTTTACGTGCATGCAGATAAGAGATGCAAATTCCATAGTGGTTCACACGATGTAGCACACATGTAACTTCAACTTGCGCTACTTGCGGTGGCACCGAACGGCTGGAGAGCCCTGGAAAGGTCCAATGGCATATCGGATTGATGGATCAAACGAGTAGCACGCCCTCCTGGTTTAATGAACAAGCTTCCTCTTCAGGACGATTGATAAAGGACCCGGGCTCGCTCCACAAATCGGGACAAGAAGTACATGAAAGCTTGTGTAAAAGCTTGATGCAAGCCCACAACCTTAGTGCAATCCGCTGCGCACCACTCGGAGCGCAGAGCTCGGTGCAAGTCTCACCCAGGGCTTGATGCCAGTCTCTGCATCTCTCAAGGGACCTTCCAAAATAGGTTCGTTTGTTTCTACGTAAACGCCAAGATTGGCGGGGTATCGCAGCAATCATTGGATAATTCCGATATGTGGGATGTGGATAAGGACTTACCGTGCGAGGAACAGCTGAATGGGAATGTTACAGAGATAACGCCAAGCCGGGATGCCCTGCCAATTCGTAACGCGGCCCAGCAACCACCGCACTGCATGATATTACAAGTTCTCGAAGGCTGTCAAGACCATGTGGCGACATATCTCGACGTTTGCAGGTACATCGTAAAGAATGTTGTTCCAGAGATACGAAATAGCTGCTCCGAGGGAATGGACCGTCGAAATCGTGAATGCGACCCTACGCCGCACGATCTTGAAAACCATGCGATAGGCTATTGGAGTACGAAGCACGACGAGGGATGGTAGGCCTCGAGATAAGATTCGTATTCTGTATTCCGTAAGCTTGCAGGAATCGAGATTGCTGCTATCGGCGCTCGCTGCGTTTGTGTTTAGGATTTGCGCTCTTTGACCGATGTCCTTGACACAAAAGTGGCGGAAAGACCGAGATTGAGAGGGGAACAGCAAAGGATGCCGCATTTATCCCGATATCACCGTTGGTTATTTCCTACCAAACGTTTCAAGAGATCAGCAGCGGCAGCAGCTTTCCATATCCCATTCTCACTCGTGGAGATTATTGAGAAACTCTGAGAAGAGCGTGAAAGGGTAACCCCGGCTCGACTGTCCGAAGCCAGGTCGCAAAGATACCAGACCGGTCGAAGGAAAACCTTTTATATATTAGGATTTCCAGAGCCTGCACGCCTCGGGCAACCCGGAACGAGTATCGATAGCTGCGAATATGGCTAGTTGTTGCCAAAGATGCGTCGAGAAAGCAGAGATTGAAGTGATTCAAGTGAATAAGAGCCAGTGGTCCCTCACCGTGGTGAGATCTCTCGAGTCCAAGTTTGACGAACTGACGACCTGGCCAGTAACAACCAATGGAAACGATACGAGCCAACGTATCGGGCCCTGGAACAACCATCAACTTCCCACATCAACGCAACAACAATCTATCCCCTCCACCGACGTGCTGACATAGGTCATTGACACGGGACCGAAACACAGTCACGTGATGACTGATCTTGGCAGCTCGACAAGATCTAGACCTTCACACACGAAACCCAACCTGTTGAGTAGACTGGATGTGCAGATTTTTCCAACATTGTGGTCAGTTATTGTCTTTCCTTTTTATACGATGTGCACCATCACTTCGTATTTAAATAATATCTGCTAGTTCTTCGCCGGTATGACTCAGAGTCTCCGCACTGTTCGCTACAGCGGGATAGGCAGAAGTTAAACGCTGCAGACGCTGCCAGATTGCCGCTTACTATTGCATTCCAACAGTTGGAAGTTGGCATTTCAATTTGAATGCTGCTGGGATAATAACATCATGTTGCAAAAATAAGAGAATGGCCCCCAAAGTCGCAGACCACAGCACGTTGGAAGTCCATCGCTGCAGAGACCTCTTTTCACAACCAATGGGATACGTTTACTGCCAAGCGTTCTGCAATATTTCCTATGGATCTTGGATACAATCGATGTCGGCGACGGTCCCTAGTTGCGTTCCTCATCTGCCATCGGTGAGCCCCATCGATGGCTTCCCCGCCGAACTCTATAACGGTTGTGGAGGCTACGCCGTCTTCGAAGGCATATGTATGTAGCTAGCTACCCAGGTATCTCGTGGGGCAGAGTAAGCTCGTTTGGTTAACCCACCTCAAAGCACTTACTATTAGAAACATGGAGGTGGAGGAATAGATTGAATCGATTTCTTTGGGGGACAGAGTCATGATTTCAGACCGGGGAGGCGGCTACTACCTTGCTCGTTTGAGTGATTGGTGAGTTTTTGATCTTGCTAGCCAGGTAACCGTCGGCATTAGGTTGCTTTCTACAACATACATGGGTAGGATTAGCTCGGTTATGAGTAGGCTGCATTCTGATTTCCCCTTTTCCTGCTGATAGTCTTTGACCGAACTAATGGAACATTAACTTGGGTCGTATACCTTGTAACATTATGTGACATGCAGCAACGCACTGTGAGATGACGTCCCTTTCCAGGAAGATTAGATTACCGATACCCGTTACAGGGCATATATCCCTTTGACACTTAACTTCATCATCAGTCGTACCTATCCCACTTCACATATCATACCGGGAAGCCATCTCACTCCAAATCTTATCACCTCTGCTGACTTTCACCTCCTGGGTTTCCCCCAAAACTTCCTAAAACGCCCACACCTTTATCTTACACTCAGGGTCGACATACATCTTCTGCTCTGAATGGTTGCCAGATGCGAAGTCGGGGGAACTAGGGAAACTTCCGGTTCCCAGATTTTGATGCATTTTGCCTGCGAGAGCGTCAGATATACAACTTTTCGGGAATTATATGTTTCACGGCCTGATTTTCCTTCTTTCACAGGTTCAGCTTGGGCATCTGAAGGTAGCCAGGCCGAAAAAAAATCTAGCTCGGCACTACGCGTTGGTCTGAGAGAAGCGTTGAGGCGGGCATACTCCTTAGAGAGGAGGTTGTGGTTGCGGAAGTCTTGTTCCTAGCATTCCCAAGAGCAATATGCAGCGGATTTGGGCTGGCTGTACAATTTAGTGTCAATCTTTAAGTTCCAGCGAGTTGTACATTGCTTTTCTACCCTGAGAGCCTTCGCCTTGATATTCTTGGAGTCGATATCATTTTCAATGTAATGAAAGAGACAAGCAACGGCGCCGAATCTTGCAAACGCATCACAGGAATGCAAAGAGCAAGACTACCGTGTGTTGGAGGTCGAACTTATTGTTTGAAAATTCTCGCAACTAGTTTAGTCGTATACCATTCTAGAGTCATTGCTTTTGAATGTTGCATTATTTGGTGTCTGGTATATTAATTATTGCAAAGCTAAAGAGTTGGAAATTTCCAACTAGACGCAAGTATGCATGATTACTTTCCTGTGCGGACTTTTTGTTATTCTAGCCAATTCATATAGGTCCTAGTAATGGAAGTGGACTCCTGGACGAGGAGCTTGACAAATTCTTTCCTTCTAAGTTGGGGTAGAGACAACCTAGCACAGGCTAATGGCTCGAAGGAATTCTGGCAGATTCAAAGTGACCACCACATTTTAACAGATCTCGTAGCCATTTAGAAAAAAGCTCGCAGTGACTTGCATGAAATCATCCTCAGATTCTGAATGGTGATATCATATTGGCATATGATTTCAGACCATTGTTCACCAGTCGTGGCTTGAATATTTCCTCGAAGTAAGTCTCAAAAGAATCTTGACTAAAGACCCTCTGGGTAAACACCATTCTATTCATCCGCTCTGGTGGAACCTCTGAATCGTCTGCTGGAGTCCCTGACGCCTCGGTGACTGCAATCAACCACCACTCAACTATGGCGCATACTTGCTGTGGAGTAATGCTCTTTTTGTCCATCCTAGCGACCAAAACACTTTCAATATCTCCCTGCCAATCCGTCTGAGGGTCGCACCAAGTATCACTGTCGAGGTTCAGGTCAAGACACAAGACGCTGGCGTTATCGTTTTCCCTTGAGCCTTTATCAGTACCTTGTTGCGAATTACGACTTGGAGGAAGCTTTTGTAGGAGTAGTGGCAGTCGGAATAGTTCAGATTGATAGATTGGATAAGTCCCATAGATTGGATGATTGTCAGCGACTTCCACGGCCTCAAATCTGCTACTGTCCAAACCCATATCAGCATCGCAGTTGATCCTCACACCCATGGTGCGAGATTGGATAGGTGGCATCAGGCTCATTTCCAGTGGCGTTCCCAGTGAGCTAATTCCGTTGCATGCCATGTCATATTCCCTCATGAAGCCTAGAGTATTAGAGAAATCGCCCAAGTTGACGTCAGATATGGTCGTGTAGGGGTCGTTGTAATTCCCATTCTGATGGATTACCACGTGCGGACCATTCTAACGGGAGCTCAGGGCACCCTTATTTATAGACACAACACTCGGGGTTGACTCTACTGTAGATAATGAGAGTGGACTTATCACCTGTGGAGTAGTGCCCATTTCGGACGACTGGAATTCTCTCCACTTTTGTATTGTCTGGGACACCAAGGAGCTCTTTGGTATCAGGGGCCTCAAATACGCCTTCCTTATCCAGAAGACAGCTCTTGGTACAACGAAGCCAGGTGAGTCGAGGTGTCTGGGAGAAGGCAGGGAAGAAGAATGCAAGTTTATGAGACGGCTTCGGGTAGATTACAAACTCAGGAGCCGAAGTCGGCCGCGGAGTAAAGGTTGTAAAGCTTTTGCAGAGGATCCTGTGTAAAGGCCAATCTGTCTTCTGGCACCGGGTCGAGCAATACGCTGCAGACTTGCAGGATGCGCAAAGCTTGCCTGGAGCCTCACAGACTGCGCATGGTGATTGTGACATTCTCAGAAAGAAACTACTGAAAGTGCAGCATACCCCAGACCAGATCTCCTTTAGAAAACTGGTTCCTGTGAACCTGGTATCACCTCAGCGAACTGCTCGAACTGCTTGGTCTAAATTCTGTAGCATTCATAGAAGCTCAACTTGCATCCAAAAACGAAAAAAATATTATTATAGGAAATTAGTACCATATCTTTGAATATAATCGAGTTATCCTTATTGCACAGAGTAGCGATGGAGTTGAGAAGCCACTGAGAACACAAAATATGTCGCGTCGAAGCACATATATTTTTGTGGATAGATTGGAAGACTTGCAGGGCGGGCTCGGAGGGGTTGGATTGGATTAGCGCGCCGAAGGTTAGCCGTCACCAATCGATAAAGCTCTCAGGCAATGCTATCAGAACACTGAACAAACGACAAGCTGCCAGAGAGTGCAACCGACAACAGAATTGTCGCAAAATATTCAAGATAGTGTGCCAGGTTTCCAAATCATCTAAAGAACTTCGCAATGGCGGTCGATACCCAGAACCCTCTTCTTTCTACACAGAAGTCTTCCGACTCGGGTCTGCAAGTGGCTCTACATCCCCTCGTTCTCCTCACCATATCCGACTATATTACACGACACACTCTACGCCAACAAACAGGACCTGTGGTTGGTGCTTTACTGGGACAGCAGAATGGGCGGGAGATTACTATCGAGCATGCGTTCGAGTGTCTGCTACAAGAATCCGAAGAAGGCGTCATACTGGCACCAGAATGGTTTGAATCAAGACTACAGCAAAGTAGGCACCTCTAAGCTCAATCTGCTGAACAAGCTTGCTAACATCTAGCAGTGAGAGATGTCCACAAAAGCCCTGCCCTCGATCTCGTCGGCTGGTACACAATTCTCCCGAACTCGGGACCACAACCTCACAATCTTCCAATCCATCGACAAATCCTACTCCATTACAATGAGTCTGCTATCCTCCTAGGTTTCCACCCTGAGGAAGTCGCCGCCGGTTCTGTTGGTGGCAAGCTCCCACTTACCATCTACGAGAGCAATTATGAAGCCGAAGTGTCGAGCGCAGACGCGGGCGAAGATAAAGAAATGACAGATGCCGAGTCACTACTGAAGCTGAAGTTCAAGGAGCTGCCATATACTGTTGAAACCGGCGAAGCAGAAATGATCAGCGTTGATTTCGTAGCTCGAGGAGGAGGGAATGCTACCGCGGTGGAAAGCACGAGCAAGAAGGCACCAAGTACATCTGCACCAGAAGACAAGGGAAAAGGGAAAGGCAAAGCCACGACCAAATCCGAAGAAGGGGAGACCTCAAAAAGCGACGATAAACACATCCTTTCCCGCGAAGACGAAGAGCAACTAGCTTCCTTAACCGCAAAAGCAAACGCGATCAAGATGCTCCATTCTCGAATCAACCTCATCACCGTCTACCTTCAAAACCTTCCCCCATCATACATATCCGACGGCGTAACATCCTCCGCCGATGCCGAATCCAAGAAATACACACCAGTCAACCAATCCATCCTCCGCTCAATCCAAGCCCTTCTCAGCCGTCTCAGCGTGCTCATCCCCGCCGACAGCATCGGATTCGAGCACGAACTCATGTCCGAGAAGAACGACGTCACTCTTATTTCCCTGCTTGGGGAGCTCACGAAATCCGTACAGGAAGTCCGGGAAACGGGGAAGAAGTTCTCGATCGTGGAGAGTGGGAAGTCGTCGAGAGCGAAACGCGAGGGCGGCATGTCGTGGACGGATAGTGGGCATCCGATGCATCAGGTTATGACTGCGGGGGATCTGATGGGCTAGAGTAAGTGGCGTTGGGAAAATATTAGGAAAGGGTGATTCTGCGGCGTACATTGGGCGGCGTATGGTGCGACTAGCGAATGCTTGATGAAAGATGGCATGCAATATGCAGAGATATTCGCCTACCTCGATGGCATCAATATGCCATGGCACTTTGAGAGCATGAGATTACGATGCAATGAGAAATAGAGACAAATAATCAATACCCATCGAGCTACAACATATTTACCATGCTACCCCTCAATATTCCAGCACGTTGATCAAAACAGGTCAAGGCAGAAAGGAGACATAAAACCAAAAATTGAAAAAAATTGATTCGCGGTATACATTGCTAACTAACTCATTGGTCTATCAAAAACAGAAAGAAATCAAACACCATCCCAATTATCCCAATATCAACTTCTCAGAAATCGACCAGTCACCAACATCAAACCCCTTCACTCCCTCGCATATGCCATGAAACCCTTTACTTTAACCCAGCCCCTCCAATCTACCCTAACCTAAACCTCAATAACCACCTTCAACACCAACTTCCCCTCATCATCCATCGTCCTCCCCGCCAACTCAAACGCCTCCTTCGCCGCTCCCAACCCCTTAAATCGATGCGTCACCATCCCATCCAAACTCGGCAAGCCCCCTTTCCCCAACGCACTCGCGCTGAGCATCCTTATCCCGGTAGCATAGGTATTCGCGTAGCGAAACACGCCCAGAATATCCACTTCACGCAAGTGAGCCGCGCTCAAAGGCAGGGTTTGAATGGGCGTCCCCATGCCAACCATGATGCACTTCCCGCCAGGCTTAGTCGCGTAGATGGCAGTTTGCATGCAGATTTCCTTGCCGGTGCATTCGAAGGAGAGGTCCACGCCTTCGTGGTCGTCGAGGGGGACGGGGAAGGAGGGGGCGGAGACGGCGAGGGCTTCCAGGGCGAGGTGTTGGGCGGTGGAGAGGCGGGTGGAGATGGGGGTGTAGGTGGAGAGGGGGGTGGTGGTGCCGGAGGAGGAGGAGGTGGAGGAGGAAGGGGTGGAGGTGCCGGAGGAGAGGGTCGAGGGCGGGGGCACGACGTAGCCGTGGGTGGCGAAGCCGTGGTCCAGGGCGTATTGCACGCGGCCGTGGTCGACGTCGGTGATGGTTACGACGGGACAGCCGGATTGGCGGGCCATGGCTGCGACGAGGAGTCCGACGGCTCCGGCCTGTGGGTATGCATGAGTGAGTGGTTGGTCTGGTTAAGATGGGAGAGGAGTATACTTACGCCGATGACCAAAGCGGTAGACCCAGGTGTGGGAGCGGCTCGGTTCAAGGAGTGAATGGCGACAGAAAGGGGTTCAAGAAGTGCTGCAGCGTCGAATGAGATATGATCTGGTAGTCTGATGCAGCGTGTTAGTAAATATTATTCTTGAAAACCGATAGCAGCAACTTACTTGTGACACCAAACAGCAGGGTGATTGATCCTCTCTTGCAAGGTCCCTTGGAAATGTGGCACGCTCTTCGCGCTACTTCTAAACCTCATCTTCTTGCAAAGGTTATACCTCCCTTTCCTACAGATCTCACACTGACCACACGAAATGCCGACCTCGAGAGCGACTCTGTCTCCAATAGAGAAGCCATTGACCTGAGGTCCGATCCCAACCACCACACCCGAAGCCTCATGTCCAAGCGCAAGAGGAGCGCACGCGCATAAGTCGCCATTGGCGAATTTTTTGTAGTAGCTTACATCAGAGCCGCATATACCAGTCGATTTAATCTGGACCTGCAGCTCGCCCGCAAGAGGTTCCGTAATGCTGCGTGTTTCCTAGAGATGGGGGTCAGCGGGCGGTGCTTTATATACCACGCTCAAGCGAGAAGTGGGATGAATTTCTCTTACCAATCTCACGTCTCGGATCCCATGCAACACGCTGCTGTAGATAGTGGATTTTCCCGCTGCGTGGGATGCAACATCCACATCGCACACGTTTTCGTTCAATGCCGGCGCCATTTGATAAGCTTAAATCAACCTCTGACAAAAAGATGAGGGAAAAGCTACAAATTTTTGTCTAAAAACAGAAAGTCGTTGAGATAGTGTGGGGGTGAACTGCTTCCTCCAGCTAGAAAGTAAAGTACACCCCCAAACTTATACAGATTGCTCGCCACCCATGGAAAGTCGATCGTCAAGTCAGGTAGCCTGTAGCTATCTATCCTCAAGATACGCTCCACCTATCATATTGCTATCCGTTCTGTGTTCATATTTGTTCGCGGATATCAGGTCGGAGGTGGAGCAAGTGTAAGTGCGATTTCGCTGAGCATGATGTGACCCCTAGCACACGTAGATGCAGACGCAGATGCAGGCACAGGAGCACACCGGGCCATGCATGGATTCTGTGCTTCGATCGGATACAAAGCTGAGTTTCCAGGAGAAGTTTTGAGTTGTGTGTGTGGATAAAATACGCATCGCACCATATCGGACATAACCCATTGACGAGAGTTTCCCAGGTCCGCCAGCTAGACAGTATGGGGGACTAGTAGAACGGCGACCATCCAGAGTTATACCTTGTCGGTCGACTCGATGGCAGCTTGGGAATATGGAAAATAGGAAATACATCCGAAACTAACGGGCGAACAGGAGGTTGTTCCCAGAATTGCCGTCCACCTTGGCCATTACGCCTAGTAGTTGGGTGGAGGACATTCAGTTCGCTTTTTTTATCGGCCCGCAGTACATAGTGCAAGCTAGCGAATGATATTTACAGCTCTCCACATGCACACTGTAAAGTGTATGTAGCGAACACATGGGAGATGGCAGATGCAGACTGCACAGATACTGACAGGACAGATCCGAGGGGGAGGGTCCAAGCTCGATAAGATACCAAGTAGTTTGACCAACCAAGCGAATTTGACTTTATCCAATCCACAAGCGTTCCCCGCCTTGCAAATTGCATGGAAGTTTAGTACTGTACTGTAATCACATCCCATCCAGACTTCAGATTTAGCAGCAGAAAAGCGACGGGCAGCCCCTCCCGTCTCGGGATGAGAACATCGGACCAGTATCCACTCCCTAGACCCTCTGAAAGAACGGTAGCCAATAGGGAGAAGCTGTGGTACTCTGTCAGGCCTTCAATTTACCCGTGGATCTGCACATATTGTGATGAGAAAAAAAAAGTCATGGTAATATATTGGCATGCATATTGCTGGCGTCCCCTTATTTTCGAAGTATGGTATCATTGGTATGATATTGATTGATAGGGGCTTCGCGATGATTTGTCTTCCGATAAGAACAGAACGGGAACGGTAACACGATGTTCATCATTAGAATTATGCACAAACCTTCGGAGCGTAAAAATCCACTTTGGCGGGGGTGAGGTGGCAATCAGTGGTTGCGCGAAAGCATATCGGGAAAAAGTGATACTCGAGTATGAAGCCAAAAAATGTAAATGTTTGGCTGCAGTTATTGTGCGCTTCTCGTTGGCCCCTCTATCGGAAGACAACGGCCCGCATTGCTTGATGTTGTGTACAGATCTATCTTCTATCCACAGCGTCGTATTTGTTCCAGGAGTACGACTGCTGCTTAAACCCGACTGGAAGTCGCGACTCGTAGAAGCAGATCATACCTCTCGAGCTTGCAGAGCGAAAAGCCATATGCCATGCGTGTGACGTGGCTAGAGCTGCAGCATGTGAAAGAGAGTTCTATCAATCACTCATCCTAAGGGGCATTCGACAGACTACACAAGCAAGAGAAGGAATCATACTTTTGTAAGACGTGTAGCACAAAACCAAAGACCCGGTTTTCTGTTTTATGCTTTTATTGCCCAAGCCACGGATTGATAGAGAATCATCACGATGGCACAAAGGTTCAGAAAATGTAGAAGAAACTTCCCCTAGTCCTTCAAACTTTTCTCTTGACATGTGGGTTACCGAAATGGGACTTTGATTCGAGGTTGGAACAATTGCCGTGAGTTCTAGCGGTGTATAACAAGTAAGCCATCGCTGAAGAGTACTAAATCAATTCGGAAAAAATTCAGAACATCTTGACGGCTAAAGTCGCACAAACATTATTGTATTGCATACATGCGGCTGCTCTGCATGAGAGATAGAAACTTGGAGGGGTAAGATATGGTGCGACAGGGCATCCGTTTCCGGAACACATGCCGGAAGATTCCATGAACAAGAAGCCCCCAATCAATTACCTCTTTCAGAGAACGTTAGCCAATCTTGACGCCGCATTCCTTGCATCAACTCTGTCCTCGTCATCTTCTTCCTTGAGACCTGGTAGCCCACCAGTACTTCCACTAAGAGCACCATCGCCATCTTCCTCGGCATTCGCGCCATCGGGAGAAGACATAAAGCTGCCTGAAATACTGCGGTTAAGTCCGTCGGGTCGTCTTGGCACACCTGACCATGAATCACCTTTGGGACCTTGGCTTGCTGCAAGGCTAGCCCTCCTTGCTGCTGGATGGGACTCTCTTCCCAGTCGGCTGAGTCCCCCCGATGAATCGATCGATCGAATATCCGGTCTTATGCTTTCCAAGGTTGCCAAAGTCCTTCGTTCCGCCTCGATCTCACGAAGAACATACTCTCTTATGCTCAATCTTAAGTCCGAAGCAGTCCGTGCGAACCACTTCCGTTGCTCAAGCAGTAGATTCGATGTCACGCGTTGAGTTTTGTTCAAAAGATAGAGCTCATTGCTGCGTGCCTCATCAAGGGCTGAGATTGCTTCATCAACCTTCTCTCTTCGCACAGACGAGCTAGCCTTTAGACGGTCAGCTGCATTGAGTTTGCTTCTAGTCAATTGCTGGGCTTGTATCAGTTCTCGAAGAAGGATGTGCCTGTTAGTAAGTGTTTCCTTGACAATGAATGCATCCTGAGAGTGATACTGTAGCGGGTCACCAATTGTCGTCGCTTCAGCAGTTCCTTGAGCCGCATGGAAATCTCCTGTCGTCTGAATTGTTTTTCCAAGCTTTCGATAGGCATTAGCAAGCCCTTGATGAGGTTCCTGGACATTCATTGCACCCAATTTGACCCCGAAATCAGATTCTGCCAAGCCGAGCCCTATGATAGAGATTAGCTTGTAGAATCAACGTGCTAGGAACAACTTACCACGCCGAGCTTTGACCAATTTATCCACTTTGTGGCCTGCATCCATCGTACCCAGATAGAAGAGCTTCACCACAGGTCTTGCGTCTTGTAATTCAGGCGTATCGTCAGGTGGAGGAGCAAATTGCTTGATCACACGTCGGCGAACACCAGTAGCAGGTTGCTTTCTCTTTAACATTGGACTATAACCGAAGTCACTTTCAACGAATAGTACCATCTCATCATCTCTCATTAAAACGTCGTTTGAACAGACATAATTGAGCCATCGCTGAAGAGAGGCTTTGACTCGCGCTTCGTCTTCGTCTGTACCAGCACCAGCAGACGTCAACGCGGGAGGAACCGCTGGGACAATAGCTTCGGGGTTCGATGATATTAAGTGGTCCGCTAATTTGATAAATTCGGAATGGGTTCGGCGGACATCGCGGAATTGTGTGGTTCGGAATTTTGGCAGATTGGTCTAATGAATTAGTTAAGGAACATAGATTTGGCGTGATTTGAACGTACATGGACATCAAAACGTAAGATTGGATCTTTCCTTCCCGTACGTTCCAATCCGGTAATTTTAGCTTGTAGCTTATAATGCGGATTCTGTGCGTGCTGCCCTTGTCGCGCAGCTGTATGATGATATCTCTGTGGTTCCGGTCTATGCTGACCTGCGGGGTATTGCTGCTGCGCAGATGGTTGTTGCTGATGCTGTTGATGTTGTCCAAAATCTTGCTGTGGCTCTACATCACTTTGAGTGGATTCAGCTGTGTCTGGTCTACGACCATCATCATAATTCGATGCTCCCGCGCCATTGTTTGTTCCGTTGAAGTCTCCTCCGCCTGAAATATCTTCGTGCGAATAGCTTGCGTTACCTGCCGGATTCGGGTTGTATGGCGTAGGCGATATGACGTCCCTCGGAGGGAACGAGTTCGTTCTTGGTTGCTGAGGAGAGGCAGCAGGAGAAGATCCCCACGGCGATGCACCTGCCGGATTATCGGCATCATTGATAGAAGCAGAGTAGTCCATGGTGAAGTGAGAGCGTTTTGTAGCTCGTAGCTATGACGATGCGATGCGGTACAAACGAATGGCGGCAGAACAAAGCAATTATATAGTCAGGAAGAGTTCCAACGTGAAATGCGATAAATTCGAGGTATGCGCAACCGCTTCAAAAATAAGTAGCTGAAATGTGCTCTGCGGGATGAGCGACTATTCGGGAGATGAATTAGCTAACGTAGCCGTCAACAATCAATAAGAGCTGTTCGTAAGGTTAACGAGAGTTCGGTGCTTTCTGTTCCGCCATGGCTCGTTCATCGCTCGTTCTTTCCTGTTTTAATGCCTGAGGCATAAATGTTCTCTCCTCCAGTCAAGTTATGTAATCAGATATTTCGTCCTCGACTTGATATTCGAACTGATGTGATACTTGAATCCTTCCAGTCGGACTTTGCACTTCCAAACAAATGGTTCGGACGGATGATTCGAGGGAATGCGTCAATTGATCACCAATAAGGGGTGCCATATATGGCATAAGTATCTGAGATATGTCCCCGCTCGGTCTCCTGGCCAGCATACACATGGCTTGAAAACATTCATTCGATATTCACACTCACAGCTACACCCACAAGATGACAAACTAGTCAATACGACTCGAAACATTGGAATAATAGCTCACATAGATGCTGTAAGTTTATCTTTTTGGTAAAAATTGACCCGAGACTGAATCTCGTGAAAGGGTAAGACTACTACAACGGAGCGTATGCTCTATTACAGTGGCTACACTCGCCGGCTTGGAGGTATGGGAACAACTGCCTCTTCTCAGTAGTTCTCAAGACAGCCTCTAACATATATGATAGACGTTGATGATGGGTCCACGGTCACGGATTTTCTCCCAGCTGAAAGAGCTCGTGGCATTACCATTCAGTCAGCAGCTGTGACTTTTCACTGGCCACCTATTGCCGATGACGGATCAAAAGCAGACTCGCCAAAATCCCATGTTTCACACACAGTGAATTTGATTGACACACCTGGGCATGCTGATTTCACCTTTGAAGTCCTTCGATCTTTGCGAATTCTTGACGGTGCTGTTTGTATCCTTGATGGAGTGGCCGGCGTCGAAGCTCAAACCGAGAAGGTATGGGCTCAAGCAAACAACTACAGTATCCCAAGAATTGTCTTCGTCAACAAACTTGACAGAGACGGTGCTGCGTTTGGACGAACTGTGAAGGAGATTGGATCACGGCTCCGAGGCTGGCCCGCAGTATGTCAAATACCATGGTGGGAAGGAGGAAAAGGCAAGTTTCAAGGTATTGCTGATGCGGTCAATCTGTGTGCTTTGAAATGGGAAGAAGGAGGGGATGGTAAAGCTATGGAACATTTCACACTCGAACAATTGAAGACCGTGGATTCCAATCTTGCTACAGAACTAGTCAAAGCACGTGCCGCACTTGTCGAGGCGCTGTGCGAATTCGACGAGGTGCTGCTCGAAACATGGTTAGAGCACAATGATGATGCCTTACTCATACCTGCAGATCGTATCGTTCAAAGTTTGCGACGGTGTGTGTTGGACGGTACAGGCAGGCTCATTCCAGTCTTTGCAGGTGCCAGTTTCAGAAACATTGGAGTCCAACCCCTTTTGGACGCCGTTAACAACTTATTGCCTAATCCCATTGAGAGGCCTGAGCCAGAAGTAACACTTGGAAGCGTACATGGAAACCTTTCTCAATTACTAAGCGGGAAACTAGACCTCGCCGTGGCACATTCGAAAACTCCGTCGAAGAAATCGTCAGCCCAGCTTTCGGTAGTCAAAAACATTGAAGCTTGTGCTCTGGCTTTCAAGGTTGTCAATGATCCCCGGCGGGGAGTACTCGTTTATATCAGAGTCTATTCCGGGATACTAAAACGAAATGCGGCATTATGGAATACAAATCTCCATGTTTCTGAACGAGCTCAGAGACTTTTGCAGATGTATGCCTCTGACGCAATGGAGATATCAAGCATTCCGGCAGGTCAAATCGGTGTCATTGCAGGCCTAAAGCATGCTCGTACTGGGGACACGTTGGTGTCATACACAGGTGTTCACCCCAAGAACGGCCCACCGCCACCACTGAACATCCTACAGCTGCGGCCAATTGATGTTCCAGCACCAGTCTTTTTCGCCGCTATAGAGCCACACAGTCTAAGTGAAGAGAAGAACGTAGCTGAAACTCTTCAACTTCTTCTACGGGAAGATCCCAGTCTTCATGTTAACGTCGACGAGGAGACCGGCCAGATGCAGTTGAGCGGTATGGGTGAACTCCATCTAGAGATCGCTCGGGACCGACTAGTGAACGACTTCAAAGCCAAAGCGACGATGGGCAATATCGAGATAAGCTATCGAGAATGCTTATTGTCACCAACGTCAGCCCATCGGCACGTGTTTGACCGTGAGATCGCTGGCAAAAAGAGCAAGGCAGGGTGTGAAGCTAGCATAAGCCCGGAACCGCAATCATTGGAAGATTCCGACCATACAGTTCAACTCGATGGAAACAAAATTACTGTCCGGGTTGTTAACGCGCTGAACGAAGAGACTGGCGCGGTATCTTCACTACCCGGAGATATGACATTGGCTACACTACAGACTGCGCTAGTTAATGGTGCCGTGGCAGGACTAGCTCGAGGTCCTCGCCGGGCATTCCCAATCCATTCAGCACATGTGCTGTTACAGTTTGATCTTATGAACGATTTCTTTGGCGTAGAGAGCACAGCGGCAGCTATATCAGCAGCAGCACGGCTTGCTGTCCAGGCAGCTCTGAAAGAAGCATTCCAAGCAGATGCGATTGGACTAATGGAGCCCGTCATGAACGTAGTCATCAGCTGCGACGAATCATCGCTCGGCGCCATCGTCCACGACATTTCATCAGCTCGTGGCGGCCACATCCTCTCGCTCGAAGACGAGGGCGAAGTAGATGAAAGCAGCGGAGAACAGGAACTTTCGCCAATTGATATATCTAGAGTATATGCCCCTCCCGATCCGTTCGCGCCTGGGAACAGTATAGATTCGTCGGGTCCTGGCCAACAACGAAAGATCACTGCGAGGGTCCCATTGAAAGAAATGGTTGGATATCTAAAGCATCTTAGGAGTTTGACGGGCGGTAGAGGCACTTTCATTATGAGTGTTGACAGATTTGAGAGGCTATCTGGACCTAGGGAAAAAGCTTTGTGATATCCGTATTAAATATTTATAACATGATTATGCTCTTCAAATGGATTGGACCAACATAGCTTGGAAGCCGCGATTACTGTTCCTCGTTGCGTTTTAGATACGACTGAGTAGAGTATACAAGTCTTGTATTTCCATCGCACCGAGTGACTTCTCTGTTTTTATTGACTTTCACGATCTTCTTCGCATAGCAATATACTCTCGCCCACGCTACTGTCACTACAGTTGCTTTGCTAGTCTCCCTGCAAGCTTGTCTAACTCGTCATCTCTTGCTTCCACCCATATGCGAAGTGTCCATCCGCACGATTTGGTCGTACGCGGATCACCAACAGGATCCTCAATAGCTCTTCAAATCATCCTCCCTAACGGATCGATCAAGTCCAGCACACAAATATGCATGATTAAAGTAGGAAACCATCCCCATATTAAATATATGTCATATGAAGTAAGTAGCTGGGATCGTATGGTAAATTCATCTGATTGGCGTCTATCTAGAAGATATTTCTAGTAATTATCTGCATGCATGATTGAGGACAGGTGTAATACCAAACTGATATAGTCACTCGTGATATCATTCCTTGTGTTCGGCAGAGATACTCGTCAATTCTGCCATGCTCGGACGATTAGCCTGTTTATGCTACAGTATGCTGATCTCGAGTGATCGGCGCGGGGCAATCGGCTGCACATTATTATCGCTTCCGTGACAATACACAATGGACAAGATACGCTGAACACGGTCGTGATAGTCGTAAAATGAACATTCCAATTAATTTCCAAATTATCAGTAAAGCAAAACTGCCGACTACACAGCCAGGTAAATGATGTCAACGCTGAATAGCTAGATATGCCAAACAGCCTTCAAACGAGTATCAATTTAGCCACAGGTGTAACGTTCCCGCATCTTTTCACGTAAAGCAATGAAAACCACGAACACACCAATCTCACAATTTCGGAGTAGGCTCTAAATCCCCCAACGGCACCACACCCTCCAAAATTTCCCTCACTGGTGGCCACACGCCATCTTCCAGCGTATGACGCAAACCCTCCAGAATCCTAACCTCCAAACCCGCAAACCCATGACCACGAACTCGATATCTCTCCAGCGCGCCCGCCAAAGCTTCTGCTCTCGAGACCGGAACAAAAACATCCTCCTTCCCATGCAACATGAACAGTTTCGCTTCCTTCGCCCACCCATCACGTAGTCCCCGCCTATCCTGCATCCGCGCAACCGTCTCCAACGACACAGCCGAGAACCCCGCCCAGGTAATCACCGCGCCCAGATCAACGGCTCGGGTGCGCGTCAGTAGGAATAAATAGAGGATGGAAGCACCCTGACTATCACCCATGAAGACGATACGGTTTGGGGAGACACCATTTGAAATCTCGATATCTATCAGTGATTCGAAGTAGTCCAGTGACGTTTCGATATCATTTACATCAGAATTATGTTGGCCGAATACATCGACTTTAGCGGGATCGCCTGGTGAAGGGATAGGTTGGTCGATGTTATACCATGTGTGACCCTTCACTTCGGGCCAGATGATGGGTAGGCCTTCGGGGATGACGATCTTGAGATGTTGAAGGGCGGGGGATTTGTGGATGTGGTGGGCTACGGATTTGTGGTTTGGAGGATCATAGTTGAAGCGGTGTGCAGAGTAAGTGTAGCCGTGGATGAAGATTAAGGTGGCTGCCTCTGAAGGCCGAGAGGGGGGCTTGGGTGGTGGTATAATTAGGGGAGCTCGTCTCTGGACGTTGGCGGACATCGTGGCCAGCGGAGCGGGGAAGATTGGCCAACAAGTACACACAAAGTGCTTTCTTAGTGATTCTGGCTCCTGCTAAAGATCAATATAATCTCCATTGAGGTAGTTGATGGAGTCATTGCTCCTATAAATGTCCAGCGCTGCGTTGTTCTCATTTTGTGTACCGTGAGGTCTGGATAAAGTGACGAGAAACTCCAGCAGCTAGTTTGATAACCAATCATAATCTAGAAAAGCATGACTAATCACGATCATGTCATTCAACGGCACTCCCTTAGCACGAAGCACCTTATGACTGGCACTACGGAGATAATGAGCGAAAAGTCATCCTTGGAGAAGCTATGAACACTCGCTATTATTATACCCTGAAACAGCACCTCCCTCCTACTGAGCTCGTCATATGCAACTCCTGATGGACAGCAATGGTACTTCATCACTCTGACTCTTTTCTACTAAACCCATTATTCATAACCGCCACACGAAAGTTCCAATCATCATTACCGTTACCATCTTACTAGATAAGGCAAATCCCATTCGTCGCGATAACAGAGTCGACAGCACAGCAGAAAGCTTATAGAAGCGACACAAAATCCCGATCACCCAGTTCCTCTGCCACACCATCGAGAATTGTCTCTGTGACAGGCTGTAAATCTATCAAACCAATATCTCGCTTCTCACTATCAGGGGTTCTCATATCACTGCCTCGCAACTGAGCCTCAATAGCATCATCGTCATTCTGCTCCTGCTCCTGCGCCTGAGGATGCAATTGGGTGCTCAACGCGACAGGCAGGGTCGTTCGAATGGTTTGAGCTGACCTAAGAACATACCCAAGATAAGGAACATGGGAGGATAACGCACATGGAGCGACTGGAGCGATCGGGGCGATTGGAGCGATTGGGGCGGTTGAGGCGACTGGGGCGGTTGAGGCGGTTGAGGCGACTGGGGCGGTTGAGGCGGTTGAGGCGACTGGATGAGAGAATCCAGACCGGCCTACATCGCGAAGACCCACAAGGAGACCAGAAAGGGCATTGTTGGGCGCCTCCTGCTGGCTCAGATCTG
The DNA here is from genome assembly GCA_002946385.1 of Rutstroemia sp. NJR-2017a WRK4. Classification (NCBI taxonomy): domain Eukaryota; kingdom Fungi; phylum Ascomycota; class Leotiomycetes; order Helotiales; family Rutstroemiaceae; genus Rutstroemia; species Rutstroemia sp. NJR-2017a WRK4. Next base: position 53,260 of record NJPR01000062.1, read on the forward strand.
CGTGTGTAGGGACCGTGAATATTTTCTCAATCGCATGTGATGCTTCATCGTCGATAGCCACACTCGAATCGCCCGCTTGCTGTTCTGCCGATAAGAACTTCTGTGCATCGTCTTGCTGTATACACAGCGCATCATGTCGAGTGCTTAAGTCTTCAAGCTCCTGTTCCAACCGCAAAAGGTCCTGCCGAAGAATCGATATTCTTCGGTCCACGTCGTCTACTTTTTTAGACACCTCCCTTCTTTCTCGACTGATGCGATCAAAGTTTCTTTGTGCATCCGTCACTCTACCTTGTCCCTGAGAGCGTTCTGGCATTCCCTGAATTTGCTTCAAAGCCTCCTCCCACAGCGTGAAGATTGGCACTAGCGAATCATCTCGTAACGCCTGAGCTAAGAGACGAGCATCTTCAACCATTATCAGGATGGACTTTATGGGGATGTCGGGAACACGATGGACAGCACAATGTCTGACGTGTTTGAGCCGATGAAGTAACCTCTCAAGACCAGGTGTTACAGATCTGACTGCTTCTACAGGTACCTTGCATTCTTTGAGACAGAGCCACCATAGACTCAATTCACATGCTTCTGGTGTATCCCACTTGTTCACTTCCAATATCATTGGTAGCCACCTTTTCGCGAACCGAAACAGCACATCTTCCAGCGCTTGTTGTATACAGGTCATGATGTTATGTTGTAATTTGAATGGCATACAAGGTAAATCCGACCCTGACACATAGTAGTCAGCAAGACTTTCTTTTCTGGGTTTGACGATAAGCCTCCTCGTAGCTAAGATTTTGTAATTATTAGTTTTCGTAGCTCAAATTGTGTTATCGAAGTACATACCCGGCATATTCATACTTTGAATCGATGGGATTCCTGTGCCATTTCTGCGGGGCTCAGATCTAGCAATCTCGCCTCTACCTGATCTGACATCCTTGTTCGCGTTAGCCGGCAACTGCGCTGGTGCTTTCCCTTTTCCCTTGGCTTTCGTCTTCACATGCGCTGGAGTAGGATTTTGATTTGGTTTCTGTATTCGTCCGGATGTTTGGTCTATCCTTGTATTGCTTCCGGGGGTTCGCTTATGCAAGTCTCTATCGGCAGGTTTTCGTGGAGAATCCCTCGGTCGATAGTCGCCAGCATCTTCGGAATCATCGTCTGATATCTCAATAATGTTTCTAGGATTTATTTCGATGAGCTTTCGTAATTCGTCTGCAGCATTTGCACGCTGTTTATCATTAGATGCCACATTATCTCTACCCAAATTCGAGAGCAATCACTCACCTTCTTCTCGAGACCATCAAGATAAACCCGAGCTTCTGAACCAGGCTCAAACCAGCCATTGCGTATAAGTTCGAAGCAAATTTCTACAACGCTGCGACGAGCCAAAAAATTGCTTGAGGATTTAAGCTTTTCGTAGCGGATGTCAACACATATCTCAAGCTGTTCGGGGTGAAGAGAGCCCATTATGAGGTCTTTATACATCATAAAAACGGCGCGTCTGTGTTTCTCTTTCCGTGTTCGGCAGAGTTCCCACTGCGGTCTATGTTCTTCTGGCGGCATCGTGTTGTCGTTGGCAGCTTCGATAGAGGACTTGGAAAATCTGACGGTGGATTCGGTGTTTGAGATATCGAAACGAGCTGCGGAGTGGTCATCGAATCAGCTTTCCGAGTGACTGTCGTCGATGGTACTATCAGTGTCAGCACACGAAGGTCTCCCGTGTATTTCTCAAGTTGGAACGGAACACATAAACAGCATCTTTAATCACGGAGGACAGGGAGATTCAATCGCTGGGAGGAGGTCGACAAAAAATTGGGAAAAGAAAAAAGCTTTGGCGTCCGAAATTTTTGCAGAATCACCTCATCCAAAGTCTCACACGCATCCATGTGTGGTGACCTATCACAGTGGAAGGTGAATTGCTCTTTCCGCAGATGGCTTCCACTGTACTATGAGTCCCCAAAATAATAATTCAGACTTTAGAATCAAGACTAAGACACGCACTGTTGTGCTATGTAATAAGTCTGAAGATTCTCTAGCTGAAAATATTATTGATAATGGATGCTCCTTGGTAGAGTGTAAGATTGATAGAGGGTAAGGAGGGCGACGAAGCCAGAAAATGTATGAGCAATATATGTCGAAAAACGAGAACTTTGAGAGGGCTGCTCAAGAATATAAGCACTCCACTCTCCCAATTTGTCAAAACTTTTCAGTGAATTCAACTTGGTCTTACAGATTTGCTTCTAATCTTAAACAGAGAAATATTATAGTGAATTCGGCCAAGGAGAGCCGTCATTCACGGTCATTGCCGCCGAAGTGGATATTGCTACCACATTATATGATTCGTTGAGGTGACATGTGAATGGTTCTTTGCTGCCCCCTCGCCCCAGCACGACAGTGAGACAGGAAGACAATCGACAACAGAGCGAGTAGCATTACATTTGACTCAAGTAGAAATTTACCTGTAGGTCCTATCATGCTTCTTCCTAGCTTACCATAGAAGCTTATGTTTATCCTCTTTTGCTCCATTGTAATACAGCAGAGCCGATTATTATTGTACTAGTAATCGGCGTAAGGACGGTTGTGGTATTAATGGTTGAGCGACTCCCATATACGGAGAGACTTATAATCTCGATACTAGAGTCTGGAGATCGGTAACTGGGCGAAACTTGACGCATTTTATACTACTCCATGAAGGTAGTTGATCGGGCTGCGTTAGATCGGGTATAGACGTCCCTAAGAAGCTCGAGTATCATTCATGAAACTTCAGCCGAACACAACTATGTCCTTGTTAGTAGATCGAACGGATTGTTTGATCTGACTCCCTCTTTCTCGCCGCCGTTCGTTTGCTCTCTTTTTCTCTTCTTCTTGTTTTTCTTCGATTTCTTGGAGGATACTTTCTGCTTCGTAAAAGAACCTTGGTCGTTTTCGGTTACTAGTTCGTCTGGCGAGGGTTTGGTGGCAAGTGGTCGTAGTTCCTCTATGTTTCCAATATCATCGACCTGACTTACAAGCAAGTTGGGCAGACTTTGAAGCAGCCCATGAAGGCGAAGCAGGGTTTCCGGTAATGTTGCACGATCTCCAACGGCTACCACAAAGCCGATGATCTGCTTTAGAATTCTGAACGAATAGTATGACCCGTGTATTTGCGCCGTCCAGTGTATACGATCCCAACTCATTTGATTTTTCTTGCGAGAGAGGCTGCTAGATAATAGTTGCTTACTCAGAGCCGTTTTACCAAGCGTCGATGAGATGTTGACGTCCTGAGTGAAGGCGACGGCCAACCAAAAATTGATAGATGGGCGGTCCAGGAGATCATGCTGGACATTCTCAAGAAATATGATGATGTTTCCGCACGCTTCGGGAAGGTCTGCAGGTGAAGGAACCTCCCACTCTCTTCCGCGCGAAGTCTTGAGTTGTCTCCGGTGTTCAAACACAGTATACTTGTGGTCTGCAGCTGGAACAACAAGGTTGACGCAAGCATATGCTAGCTGACGTATGGATGTAGACATCTCCCAAGCATTTGTTTTTGCTGGAGAATCGATAAGAAACGGCAAAAAGATATCGGTAGTTTCTTTGCTGTCTGAGATATCTTGCCCTTCTCCCAGTTTGCTCATGAGGTAAGGAAATTGTAGAATATACTCACAGATACGAGTATCAAGATGCTGGAAAGCCATCCTCAGCGTCGACAAGCCCTCCGCCACTGAGGTATTGTCACTATCATTAATCTTCATGGGCAAATATTCTTTGACGAAAGATTCATACGCTGGCTGATGTTGTCGTATCGCGTTCGATATCTTTGCTTGTGCAAGCAGTTTGCGAAAACTGCCATGGGAGTCTAAAATTATTTCAAATGCAAGCGCACGAATGCCGTCTGTCTGTGGAAGGTCTAACCTTTCAACTATTCGGGCAGCATGATATATTTGGGATAGTAGCGAGGTTCTACCATTTTCGAGTGCGACTTCGACGTCTTTGAAGAAGGTAACTGATCCGTTTGCGCCCAGATCATGGACGAGCAGATCAGAATCACCAGTCAAGACGATGCCGCCATGCTTGCTCAAGTAGCTAGCACAGAACGCATCTGCCTCACCAGGCACCATCTCAACGATATCCCTATACGAATTGGATCCCTGCAATGCTTCTATACATGCCGCAACAAGAAACGGTAGGGCAGGAAGCTTTGTGTAGCTATTTCGTGGGTAGACGAACCCAAATGGGAACGAAGAGGGCTTTTGGCGGGCGGTCGAACTTGATTGATATCTTAACCCGTCAGGATACTGATTGTAATAATCGTGCAATTGCTTTGTATTTCCACCAAGTCTCTCTAATCGAACATCGAATTTACTTGCAGGGAGGTAACCGTCAAAATATATTCGCTTTCTAGTTCAAACATCAGCAATTGCCTAACGTAGTGCGACCCTTCACCTCTCACACTGTAGACCCCCCTTTCTCCAGTCCATCGAGCCATTCCAAAACTGTCTCCCCAAGCTCTTTATATGACGGAACTGCCTCGAAATAGTTACCTGCAGATACTCTAGTACTTTGGCAGAGATGGTAAATATGATAAGCCAGTCCGGGGCCATCAATAACGATTTCTTTGTCCTTTAACGATTCGCGCGTCGCGAAAGGTCGCAGATAGGTTATCAAGTGAGGAATCCCCATTGTGCAGGATACTGCATCTTGTTTCTCTTGCAACGCATGAAATAAACAACGAACTCAAGCATCAATCTATGTTGCGTTTGTAGCACTTCGAGGCGGAATTGTGAAAGCTGACGGAGGGGTTGTTGTGCCCCTGCAAATGGAAATGGGTCTGCATAAAAACTTCAGCCCCACCAACGAACCTCGCCAAAACTTTTCCAAATTTTCTTTCCTCATCAAGATATTACTCCACAGGAATTCTCCATCACAATGCGCAACACACTTATCTTCGCCGGCAGTTCATGTCCAAAACTTACAGGTCAAATATGTTCGAATCTAGGAATGGCGCCGGCTCCGGTCGAGCTCACGCAGTTCGCCAATGTAAACTTCTCAATGTTCCCCAACCGATCAAGCTAACATCACGGCTCTAGGGAGAAACCAGCGTCAAAATCATGACCAGTATTCGTGAAAAAGACGTATTCGTCGTTCAATCAGGTAGCGGCAAGATTAATGATAGTATCATGGAGCTTCTCATCATGATATCTGCTTGTAAGGGAGGCTCAGCGAACAAGATCACCGGTATGTTGATGGAGTGTTCAACGAGATCCAAATTCCCTTTACTAATTCATTTAGCTGTTCTACCGTACTTTCCGTATAGCAGACAATCTAAGAAGAAATCGCACCGGGGTGCCATCACTGCTCGGATGCTCGCAAACCTATTACACGTCGCTGGAATCAACCACGTTATTACCATCGATCTCCATGCTTCGCAAATGCAAGGGTTCTTCAAATGCCCTGTCGACAATCTTCATGCAGAGCCATTGATAGCGCGATGGATTCGACACAATGTTACTGAGTGGAGGGAAGCTGTTTGCGTATCCAAAAACGCTGGTGGCACGAAGCGAGTAACATCGTTAGCAGATGCATTGAAGCTCAATTTCGGAATGGTCACAACAGATAAAAGAAGAATGGGTGGAAATATGTCTGCGAGTATGATTATGAGTCGGCTCGATGACCTGACTGGCGCAGACCTGGATAACGATATCAGTAAGCTACAAATTGGCTCGGAGGAAGCAGCAGCTTCTGAGAAAAATGCCGACTCGGACTCCGTACCGGCGGTTGAACAAATTTCTTCAGCCAATGGGGATTCTCCACCCAGAGCAACGAGAGCACGTCAAGATAGCCATCCATCCCCGCAACGACCACCCTACATGCCTGCGTCCATAAGAACAGCGCACCGAAATTCAGTCGGGCAGCCCTCTCCACTCACCAGAGCTCACACCACACCACAGCCACGATCTACTCCACTAGACGATGACACAGAAGCACACTATACAGATGAGAAGGCTCGTGAGGTCACTCATGGAAGATTGGTGCAAGGTCACATTGTGCCAGATGATTATCCATCTCCCACACAATCCGCCATGTCATCATCTTTAATCCTTGAGCGCCCAGAGGAAGATCCCATGTCGATCTCCATGTCTATGGCATCCTCAATTTTCAACCCAGAGCCACACGCACTCGGCGGAACTGGCGACGCTGCAGGCTCCGATGAGGAAGAAGATGGATTCAATGATCCTGGCCTGGAACAAATGATTACGCTGGTCGGTGATGTGCGGAATCGTACAGTCTTCATCGTCGACGACATGATCGATAAAGCAGGCAGCTGGATCGCCGCAGCGGAAACGGTCGTCAAGCGCGGTGGAGCCAAGAAAGTCTACTGCATCGCAACTCACGGGCTTTTCGGAGGAAATTCTCTGCAAGAACTTGAAAACTGCGATTGCATAGACGTAATTGTCGTCACCAACTCCTTCCCCATCCCTTTCGAGAAGTCTAGGGACGCAAAGAAACTGCAACTCCTAGATCTATCACAACTCTTGTCTGAAGCTATCAGGAGAAACCATTACGGAGAATCGATCTCTGCTCTCTTCACCCACTCCAGCGATTAGATTATTGGCCACGTATCGAAGAATCAATCAGCTTCTTTCATTTTTTGCTATATTTTACTTGCTTTTATACCCATTAGCGTGGCGTAGAGGGACACAAACATGATCGGGAATTGATCTGGCTGGTTGGGCGGTAAGACAATGGAAAGGAATAAGATTTACCTTGCGAGACGGGACAATCGCGAGATGGCATAGAGGGAGGAGTATTTGTGCATTTTCACGAGCCAAACGACGTCTTATGTTTCATTCTCCTCTCATCTCGTTCTTGCTGTGCATGAGTATGCTAATCCCACCTACATCATTCAGGTATTTTTTGAATGAAGGTAAGTAAGTACGTCTACCTCTACTATATTTATCTCTTTATGTATCTTTCCAGCAGTTCTTCCAATTCGCCTCCGATCTCATCTCATCCGATCCAAAAAACACCTACATTTCCACATCTCTACACACATTCCCACGCATCCACCCAAACTCTCCCTTTTCATCACAACCCTAATCCAGCGATGCGATCTGTAGAGGTCGCAGGAGCATTCCTTTCCTCTAGAAAGATGTTCTTAACGGAGCGTTGGTATATCAAATATCTTTACAAAATCATGTCTCATATCGCAAGATATGGGATGGGGTTTTGTAATGTCGGGACTAGAAGGCACTTTACTCTGGTTATTTAATCACATTCTCGAAAGAGATTGGTGGGTGAAGGGCAAGAGAACTTCTTGAACAATTTTGAACTTTCTGTTGAATCATTTGGTTGTTTTCGTGGGTTGGTGTGGAGGGAGAAATGGGTGTGGTGATGGAGTTGTAGTAAGATCGCGGTGGAGAGCAGGACATGATGGACTGGATGGAATACTGTAGTGTAGTTTCATGAATTCATAACTTAACTCATAGCTGCTATCTATAGATAGAATATATTTCATGCATCATCATCAATAACCCGCCTGCCCATCTCCGTAGAGAGAACCCCAAATAATACAAAAAGCAATAGATAAATTAACCTCAATCTCTTCGCGAGATCAAACAACCTCCACATGCGCCGCCTTCTCACTCCCATCCTTTTCCAACTTCATCCCACTCCCCTCCACATTCGCCCTAAACAACTCCTCATCCTCCGCCAACTCGGCCATCACAATCTTATGCGCATGTCTGGCCTTCAAATCCTTACTGAAAAGACGATCCATACTCTCCAACGGTATGCCCTTCGTCTCCGGCACCAAAAACCACACAAACACTATCGAGCACATCATCAAGCTCGCGAAGAACAAAAACACACCGTACCCCATCGCGCTGAACATTTGCGCTGTGAAGCGCGCGACGAGGAAATTGAAGAACCAGTTCGATGCTGCGGCGAAAGCTTGCCCAAGCGTGCGCACGTTCTGCGGGAACATTTCTGAATTGATGACCCAGGGGGTGCCGTTCCAGGAGGGGGTGTAGCATGCGGTCCAGAGGTAGAAGAAGGCCATGGCGGATTTGCCGCCGGGGGTGAGCGAGGTGGTTGGATGGGAAGCCGGGTCTGCGACGGCGATATATGCGCCCACGTAGTACAGACAGACTGCGCCGCCGAAAGCGCCGTAGATGAGGAGGTTGCGGCGGCCGAAGTTGTCGATGAGGAAGAACAGCCAGACGAGAGTAACGACGGCTTTGATGACGCCGAAGATGCCGGTTGTGAGGAGAGAGGCGTTGGTGCCGACTACGCCGATCTCTTTGAATACGGTGGGGGAGTAGTAGTTGATGGCGTTGATGCCGGAGGTGTTTTGCCAGAAGAAGAGCGAGCAGCCGAGGGCGAAGCGGTACATGACTTTTTTGTCGTTGCCGAGGGCGCGGAAGGGTTGCCAGAAGCCGAGGCCGACGGTGGAGTGTTGATGTTCGAGAGCGGCGTCGATGGCGGATACTTCTTCAAGCATGTAGATGTCGTCGGATGGGAGTTTGCGGATCCAGCAGAGATTTTTCAGAGCTTCGGTTCGCTTGCCTTTGCTCATGAGCCATCTGGGAGATTCCTTGATGAGGAAGAGCCCGGCGAACATGAGACCTGCTGGGACGAGTTGGATTGCGAATGGGATGATCCATTGTGCGTGATCGGCTGGCATGGTAGTCGAAACACCATACTATAGTCATGTCAGTTGGGTTTTCCCAAAAGTAGCACAAATCACCTACGTTGATCCAGAAGCCGACAACACCTCCAATCTGCCATCCCATCTCGTACAATCCGACCAAACGTCCACGAATTGCTGGAGGAGCCAGTTCCGAAATGTAAATAGGAGTCAAATTCGAAGCTCCACCAACGCCGATACCGGCCAAAACTCTGCCACCATAAATCAATCCCAGCCCACGGTTACCATTTGCGCCAAGCATAAGTCCAGCACCAAGAAGGAAGATCGCAGAGAAAATTTGCAGGCCGAGTTTTCGACCACAGTAATGACCAGCAGCATAGGCAAAAAGAGCACCGAAGAAAGCTCCAGCTTGATAAACTGACACGATGTTTTCGGATATCAGATTGGCTTCCTCGGTCGAATAGGATGCCCAGTCGAATTCCTTCTTGAAGGATGTGAGGGCGATTGTTCCTCCAATGAAGGCAGAATCATATCCAATCATCACTGCACAAAATGCGGCTCTGCATATAGTCAGACTCTAAGACTGTTTATCTGGTGATGGGTATACATACACCGTCGCGCAAAAATAGACGCGGAAGTTGTAGACGCATGGTGGTGTAGGACGATCTGAAGATGTTAGTGACAAGTTCTCTCAGTTCTGGGAAGTCCATTCATAACATACCCTCAACCAGCGATAAAAGACCCATCTTGATGATATATGAAAATCAATTCCCGTCTGATGAGGTTGTTGTCCCCAATCTGAGAGCCCCGTTGGAGAAGAAAAATTCTTCAGTCGTCTGAGTCACTAGCTAATTCAACTGGACCCGCTCGAACTGTATCGTGTTTCTCAACACAACTTCGAGACTCTGACGATAAGAGAAAAAGATGAAGATGTGGAATGAAGAGATGAAAACCAGACAACTCGTAACGGAGCACCTCACTTATAAGTAGAAATACCGATACAGTGGACCTGGCAGATATGAAGGGGTATCCGCCCAGAGGAACTCGCTTGACTTCCCTTCTTAAAAGTAGAAAAAGCAGATTGCGGGACCTTTTTCCGGGGATGTGCCAAGGACTGTCTAAGCCCAACTGGACTCTGGGGTAAGAAAGAATCGCAGTATTGAGATGGCCGTCAACCTCCTAGTTAATCCCACAAGCTCGGGTGGCACACATCAGAGCAGGTTTGGTCGGGTCCGACGGGGGTGGGGAAGAATGACTGGGGTTGATGGTCATGCCCTAAAGATTGGAGATGGTTGGTGTACACAGCAGGATGATGTGGGGAGAGGAGGGGGAAAAGACTTTTGCCCTGCTGCTTCTCCGCTTGGGGAATCTACGGGGTATCTAGGTTTGGGGAAAGATGTCCGACGATATTGCTTGAAAGCGGTAAGAACTATACGATATGACGACGGTGTACTGTAGGGGCTGTCTCCTCCTGCTACGCCGCTTCAATCATCCATCATCCACCATCCACAGTATTCGCGTCCATGTAAACAAACGGTCTCGAAAGAGCTTATCCGACGGATCAGAACATTTGTTTACGCCATGGCCAAACAATACCTTGGAATTTCTTGTCTTAGCGAATGCCTGTCTTATCACCGCTGGACCAGGGTTGTAAAGAGCCCCGAGCTGCGTATCCAGCTTCTTAATCCCCAACGTCCGAATAGTCTCTAAAGCTCCGAAGTCGTCGAGATTTCTAAAGCAAATTGAATTTTGGAGGACGAAAAATTAACAAGTCTCAACATGCACAAGCAAACCATAGCTTGGCGTCCGCTCAAACAGCCAATACTAACCCCTAATTGGCATTATCTCGCCGAAAACTACTCGTTTAACGGGGCAAAACAGTGAGTTGTAAGAGCTCCCATTGGCCCACTGAGTCAAGCATTCCCCATAACAGCTAGGACCTGGTAGCGAGACCCCTCATCGGATAAAGAATACTGCGGGGACTGACAAAACTCACAAAACGCGATGACAAGGGAATAACCTAGTAATGACTTGCTTGCGTGCGTCTGCACTATGGATTTCATAGAGATTTGCTAGGTTTCGAGACTTGGGATTTCTCTTCATCATTCTTCCGATTGTTTCTTCCTGCGCACTAATTCCGAATTCCGCGCTTGAAATAGCTGTTAGGCGGTTGAGTTGACTTCATTCGTCCTCTCAACGTCGGCTTGATCTTTGCTACTTCTGTGAAACTAGATATCAACACACGATTCTCTGGATACTGAGAGCTTGGTAACCCTCGGCTACGTTGTCAGATATCTTTTCCGAACGTCAAGGGCTTCATTGCAAGTCGGTTGCTTTGCTTGATTCCTTTTCCGACCCGACATCTTCCTGAACGAGGTCGAGCTCTTCCCCCTCATCAACCTGATATTGGGTCTTCCTCCTACAACTCGGTATACTACAGCCTTCGAGTTTGAATATTCCATTGTGTATATCGAAGCTCCCCGAATTTGCAACCATGTCCGCTACTCCAGACGCCACAATTCCTTCCTCCGTCCCCGCGGTTCCTCCCCCGGATATCTCCCATCTGGATAAAGTGGCATACCTTTTTGGATATCCAATTGCGCACTCTTTATCACCTCTCTGTAAGCATTCACTTTTTCCTACAGCTGTGTTTACTGCTACTTCACAATTCACACTCATCCTAGTCTACTTGGGACTTCAATATCATCATTTCTGGCAGCTACCAAGAACTTCTTAAGATATCCATCCCATCACCACACTCCTCTCCACCACCTAGCTAACCACCTCCCTCTTCAGTCCACTCCACAATATTCAACTCCCTCTCCCTAAACTACAACCAATTCCTCTACGAAACCCGCTCCCTCTCAGACTGTCTCCTCCTCACGCAATCCCCCAAATTCCTCGGCGCCTCCGTAACCATGCCCTTCAAAGTCGCCATCCTCCCCCACCTCGACCTCCTCACCCCCGAAGGCTCCGCCATCGGCGCCATCAACACCATCTACCACCGCACCTCCTCCGACGGCCGCCGCCTCCTCTGCGGCACCAACACCGACTGCATCGGCATCCGCGAAGCCCTCCTCCAAAACGCTCCTCCCCATATCACCGCCTCCGCGCGCGGCGCAGCCGGCATGGTAATCGGCGGCGGCGGCACCTGTCGTGCAGCCGTATACGCACTGAAGAAGTTCCTCGGCTGCGAAACCATCTACATGGTCAACCGAGACAAAAGCGAATGCGATGCCGTAATCACGGAATGCGTTTCCAACGGTTTCGGCTCCGGGCTGCTATACATCGAAAGCGTAGCGCAAGCGCAATCGTTACCCGCCCCTAAAGTGATCGTCAGCGCAATACCCGATTTCCCGCCCGTGTCGAACGACGAGAAGAGAGCGCGCGGGATTATCGATGAGTTCTTGAGTAAGGAGGACGGGAAGGGGGCGATTCTGGAAATGTGCTATCATCCGAGTCCCGAGACGCAGATTGCGGCGTTGGCAGAGGGGAGGGGGTGGTTGGTTGTGGGGGGCGTGGAGGCGATGATTTGGCAGGGGTTGGAGCAGGAGAAGGTTTGGTTAGGGGTGGAGACGAGGGATTTGCCGGTGGAGACGGTGAAGAGGGTGGTTAAGGAGAAGTTGGCGAGGCCGAAAGAGGTGGCGGGTACGAAGTTATGATAGGGGTTGGTTGAGGTTGGAAAAAAAGGTAGCGAAATCGCATCTGCATGCATTTAGAATATAGATTGGTTTAGGGTTATGAGGCACATGAACAATTTCTTCATGTATTTATTAGGAACACGCAAATTTCGGGTACTAGAGATAGTTAGAAAGTATGTCTATAAGATTTCTACAGCACTTTGTACATATATAAATCATCCACAATCTACCGCACTTCACAAGAAAACCGCAGACGAGAGTCAAGACACAGCCTTCGTAACTTCATACCCCCGGCCTGGTATAATCCAGCTTCTCAACTCTCCTCCACACCTCTCGAACCACTCTCTCCTGTTGCTGTCTCGCTGTCTCCTCGGGTGTATCGCCCGCTGGTCTATATCACATGCGTATCAGCGAATCAAATCTTACACGGAAAGTTCTCGATCTCTCATGTGTGGGAAAGGTAGATGAGATGGATATGTTAACATACCGAATAGCCAGGTACAAACGACTGCCTAATTTTACTTCTTCAATGGGGTCGGTGTCGGGATTCGCGGGCGGGTTGGCGGAGGTGACGAGGCCGCCTGCTTCGCGGAGAATACAGATTCCGGCTGCTACGTCCCTGTTTCATGCGGTTAGAGGGAGTAATACAGGAGAGCAGGTTGAGAGGACAGGAAAGGGTGAAGAGAGATTTGGACTTGTAACTAACCATTCCCAACATCCACCTTCCCACCAGATATCGAATGCTCCAGTTGATACATAGGCAAGATCCATCGTTGCGCTGTTTCGATATGTCCTGTTAGCACCCTATCACTCAAAACATCACAAAAATCTCTGCATTTCTCCTCCAAGACACTCGAACAGCAACCCCTTAACTCAAGTGTTTCGGCGATCAAACTCGACAAGAACCAAAAAAAGAAAAGGAAAAGAGTAATCTCACCTCCCTAAACTCCTCACCCCATGAACCATCCCTCCCTTCCCCCCTCTTCCCCCCAACTCCGCCGCCAAATTCACAAAACTCTCCACTTTCCTCCCCAAATTCCCCTCCCCCCTCGCCGGATCCCTCCTATCCTTCCCCCACTCACAACTAAACGTACAACCCTTAGGAGCATCCTTCCCCAACGGCCTTCCCTTTACATACGGCAACTTCCTCTTTTTCTTTCCCCCAGATGCGCTCCCTTGCATCAGAACATCATCATTCTCCCACGCGCCATGCCCCTTAAGCGCAGAATACGTCACATCCAGAATCGGCGCGTAGATGACTCCAACCACGGGGACGCCGTCTAGACAAAATGCGATGGAGATGCAGAACATGGGGAAGAGATGCGTGTAGTTTACGGTGCCGTCCAGGGGGTCGACGATCCAGGTGGGGGAGGAGGTCACGAGGTATTGTTTGGAGGTGCCGGAGGAGTAGGTTTCTTCGCCTATGAAGCTGTGGGTGGAGGTGGAGGTTAGTTCGTGGGTTAGAGGAAAGAAAGAGGGCAAAAGTGATAAGGGGATACAAGTGGAAAGAGGAAGGGAAGCTTACGTATGGTCTGGGTAGCGAGTTAGAATCTCGTGTTTGACGAATGCTTCGACATCTAGTGGTGTGAAATACACGTGATTAGCTATCTCTTCACATCCATCTTCAACCCGAACCTCATTCTTTTACCACCCTATCCATTTCCATCTCATTCCAGATTTGCACTTAAACCAATCCTATTCCACCTTTCGTCTCTTGCCTTTCAATCCAGGGCTTGGAAACCCGCTCCTCCCTCAACCAGATCATAAACAGGAGAAGCAAACAAACCTAAATCCGTCTGCGTAACAATATCCACAGCATTAAGTTTCTCCGCCTCATGCAACGCAGGCGCTTCACCAGAACACCTTGCTTCTACGCCATCCATAAGGATTTTCCCCGCTCTATGCGAAAGCTCGACAGCAAATGCGTAGAGGGATTGAAGATCCGAGTCCGAGAGTGGTGGGGACGGCATTTTGGGAGTAGGACAGACGAGACGCCGCTGAACAGCTTAGGTGGTGAAGTCTCTGGGTATGGAGGGGAAAGTATAGGTTGGCAGCCAGGTAATGAGTGTGTGAAGTCTTGTTGTGATGTGAAACAACTTTTGAGATTGATATTAGTAGCGTAGTGGGGTTATCGAGAAGGATTTAGGGTGCCGATTGTAGGCGGCCGAAAGCGGTGTAGGCAGGGGCACTTTGGTGGGGTGAAGCCTGAATGGAGAGGCGGGGGGAAAACATTGTGCCGATAATGTGTAAGTTAGTGAGTGGGTGGTTTAGATAAGGGTTGCTGTACTGTAGATCTCGCTGCGCAGATCTTTTGGTGACTTCAAGTATTAATCAGCTTCTTGGAAGAATACGTTGATATTTTGCTGCGTCTTGTGAGCCTGTACTACCTTGCATGTTGCTGTTTGCCGACTGCTAGATTGGTAGGTGTATGATGTAGGAAGGAAATCACAACTCGAGTAGATGGGGACGAAACTTAAACCATATAAATGGGGAAAAAGAGTAGTGATCTACAAATTACATGTTTCCATTTGTTCGTATACTTCGAATGCAATAATAATAGCCCTGTGGAATCTAGGAGTCCGTAGAAATGCCTATGCCTCGCTCATTGCCCCTTAACTCCAAACACCAATGACCCCATATGACCCCATATGACTCTCAATGCAGTGTCCCTAATTCGATTCTTCGTATTTGTGATAATTTTGATACACCTCCATTCTCATTCGTCGCTTAGGGGCTTTTATGCCAGTCATAAGCTCAAATTGGGCTATTGCTTGCTCAGGCAAGACCTCCAACCCGTCTACCACAACCCAAGCTCTTTTGGTTTCCTCTCTGAAGCGGCGAATTTGGTTAAGAAGGGGAGTTTGAAGAGGTGGCTTGTATGATAACTAGAGACAAAATGTTAGTATTTGATGACGGGTATGGTTTGGAAGGAAGATATACCTCTACAACTACTCCACCTGTAGTGCTTCCCAACCATTGCACAGGAACTGTGAAGTTTGCCGGTGGTCCACCGTTCAGACTTCTTACTGGTACACAAGAGACAATCATGGTAGGCGGTCTATACGAAGCTGGCCATTCTTCTTGTGCATTTCGTATCACATGAACAATGTCCCCATTATTACTCAAACTTTTTGTCCACGAGTTGAAGTGATCCGCCACATTCTTCGCATTTTCATATGTACGATTGAAAATGAATATTTTGCGGCACCCAAGTCGTATCATGGCATATATTGCCGCCCGCGCCATACCACCAGCGCCAATAACAAGTCCTGTGGTCTTCGAAGGCTGAACAACATTTCGAGGAGAAATGTTACGTCTGAGACATGTCATTATACCGATAAAATCCGTGTTGTCACCATAGTAAGCGCAGACAGGACCTGTCTTTCCTCGACGATTCGCTTGGTGGAGAAGGGCTTGTGTAGTACCATCTAGGGGGGTGTTATCCGATGGTGCCCTCAGTGGTAGAAGTGTATTGACCGCACCGATAGCTTTCGCGTGGTAGCTTTTGGCCACTATTCTTGACATTATTTGCACCTTGAACGGTTGTGTAATCGCCGCTCCACCAAAGTCGGGCGTTTGACAGATTGAGTGAATCTCCTCGACTGAACGAACTTGTAAAGACTGAAAATCATTGCTCATGCCACAGACACTGTAGGCAGTATTGTGCATAGCAGGAGACAAGCTGTATGATACACTGGCACCGAGATGGTAGAAATGTAGAGGGTCCAGGATCGACTTTTGATAAAGTGTTTGCCGAGCCTCAGCTGCAGTCGTGAGAAATTGTCTGATTTGGCTTTTACTAACAGTTGAGTTCATGATTGGATGCGTCACCGGTGTAAATATCCGATTTTCAATCAGGGAAGTCCTGCCATGTTCTCCAATATTGTAGGCAATCACGGGAAGGTGTCCAGGAATTGAATCGATCTTTCGCAAGAATCCTCGAACCGTTTCATTATCGCTTGCTTTTGAGGTAGCCCTTACGAATCGAACGATGTCGCAGCCAATGGATTTTGCTCGTCTGTATTGTATCATTCTGGATTCATCGTCCCAACCCCAGGAATTTTCGGATCTGTGTAGATAATGGCCAATGACCTTTGTTCTTCCAGCAGATTGAACAAGCTGCATAACGCGATCAGAAGAATAATTCAGATCAATGACCAAGTACTCCACGCCTAGGCGAAGTCCATGCTCAAGTAAACCAAAGTAGATGTCTTCTTTCTGAGATATGGTTAACTGCATGCCTTCGAATGCATACTCCTCAGCATGGAGAATGACAGGTACACCAAGCTCTCTCCTGACTGTCGCTACTTGCTTCGCCAGATTTCTCTGAATATCGGGGGATGAAAGCGTATCAACCTTGATTTGAACAGCATCTGCTCCAGATTCCAATTGTTCAAGGTCAAGGTCGGGAATAGAAGACATCCGAATTGAAAGCGCGTAAGTGTAGAGCCTGCATTCTGGGGGAAGAGCAGCGATCGAAAATGGGCTTTCAAGACTGTTACGTATAACTCCTTGTCCAGTGATGAAGTCAAGAAAGGCCGAGAAGTCCTCCTTAGCATGTTTTAGCTTTGACGAAACATTTGGGAGTCCTTGATCCTTGGGACTTGTCATGCCATCACAACTTCTATCGTGCAGGTTGTAATACTCGTAGTTGGAACAGAGCCGATGAGCAGCGTCCGCATTTTCAAGTCGTGTGGCTTCGGCACCTCCAATGTTCAACATGTCCCGTATTCTCTGACTGTTTCGAGTGATATATATCACGGGATTTGTTTTCGTATATTCTCGAAGGGTCCTTTGAACTTCTGTGGCGAGACTGCCCATTCCACATTCGATTATGCATCCTGTCCTATTTGCATACAACATCTGTCTTGCAACATCGATATTTCGTTTGTAGAATTCTTGAGCACCATGTTGCTGGACATAAACAGCTCGAGAAACGCCAGTCACTTCCTGAAAATAATGATCCTCCGTGATCAGACGTCGACCGAGATGTGTGGCACCAATAAAACCAAGACTCCGTTTCCCGCATCCTCGGGTTCCGACTAAGATAATTGAAGCGTCGGGATCAAATATCCTGCCTTTAGCCTGTAGCTTTGGATCCAGCAATACCGTCTTTTCCATCCTTCGATGCTCAATCTGCGTGGTCAAAGACATCTCGCATTCCAAGGTTTGGCCGGGATGAAGTTCATACACACGTGACAGCTCAGCCCATGAAATGGAGGGTCCTCGACTGCTCGAAAGGGTTCTGGGGAGTGTTCTTCGTTACTTACAGTTAACAAGCACCTTTTCGATGATATGAATATGGTCCGTACCGCCTGCAAGTTGCTCACATATCCTGATTGTAACAAAGACAGCAAAATATGGAGTTCTAGATGAAGGCGTCGCTTCACGCTATTTCCCATTCATTCGAAAGGTTGGAAGTCAATCTGTACCATGAGCGAAGTGCCGGCATGTTGAGCGAGCCAATGAAGAGGCTCGCTATGTTGATTAATAAGCGGCACGGAAAAGTACTTAACCGGTACCTCCGACCTCCAAGCTACGATGTTGTGGGGTATGGGGAAAGATGCGGCTTGGGTATGAATTGATGTCGAGTTTGGTATGGAAAGCCAACACCAATCAACCCTTTCAGTGGTGATATCACGACCGAGAAGATACAATGGATCACTTCAGGACAACTCAGCGCTCAATTTAGAATACTGATGCTCCAATATTACAATCTCTAACGGTTCCGGTACGATTTCCTAGGACAACTTCTGCAACCTGCAAGAAACCGCGATCCCATGAAGATGGTTTAGAACAGGTTCTATTTTACGCAGGCGAAACGAATCCACGTCTCGTATCTTCGCATGCGCGCCATTCGCTGGTACGAGCGGGCATCGACCCTTGCCCACGACTGTTGCTGGTGATGGAGCAAGCAGACTTGACACAAAATTCGAAGGCCGAAGTCGGTGCGGCTTCCTCGAACTCGAAGAAGAAAGACACTAAGAGTGATGGAAACACGAGTGCGAAGAATACAAAACAGACTCAGGGAACCCGAAAAAGGGTCTCGCAGGCCTGCGACAAATGTAGAAGTCGCAAAGATAAATGTGACGGGAAACGACCTACATGTTCGACGTGTCTAACGCACGGGCGGACTTGTTCTTACGATGCGAACGTGAAGAAGCGCGGATTACCAGAGGGCTATGTTCGAGGCATTGAAAAGCTCTGGGGGCTTACCATCCGAGAGGTTGACGGCGTGGAAAATGAAATTCTTTCCATATTCACTGGGGATGAGAGTAATGAAGCACTTATCAATGTTTGGAGGAATGAAGATGGCCAACCAGACAACCTTGCTGAAGTATGGAGAAAATCTCAATTGTCCAAAGAGCTTGAACGATTGTTGCCGATCTTGGATCCTGGTCCTAACAGTGATGCGGGCAAACGAAAGCGACTCGATTCTGACGCTCAACTCGGAAAGAGACCCGACTCTAACGGCCCACCGTCAGAATCGCCTGCTTCCAATTTTGAACATGACAGTCAATCTCAGATGGTTGACTGGTCCGACCGGAAGCTAGATTTTCGAATTCCGGGAGAGTTAGGAGGAGCATCAGCATTTGGCGGCTCAGTTCCGAACCTTTCGAATTCTGAACAGACTCTAAAGTCACATTATGGGTCCATATTGAGTCCTGCATATATACCAAACGCAAAGGATACGAGTATCAGGCCTCCTTTGCCAGAACTGCCCTCCGAGGCTTGGCATCTCCTTGATGTTTATTTCTCCTATACTCACTGCTGGCTTCCGATTGTAGAGAAAGGAGATCTACTCCGAATTTCATATCATTATGCTCAAGTTCGCAATGATGAAATGGCGGGCCACAGTGGTAATCATGCATTGTTGTGGGCGGCAATAGCCTACGCCAAATTCCAACACAGGGCAATAAACAATATTCCCCATGCCCAAGGACCTGTATCACAAGCCGTTTGGACGGCTGAACGGATGTATACACACGCGAGAGCCCTAATTCCAAACGAAGAGGAGGCTTTCGATCTTGGCCACGTACAAGCTCTTCTTATTTTGACTTTGGCTAACCTCGGTCTGGGCCATTCCGATCGTGCCTGGATTCTTATTGGCACCGCTGTGAGGGTAGCCATTGAGCTGGGACTAGACACGCCATCTCCTGATGACACGACTTCCACGAAGCAAAATTCCAGAAATAAACATGTTTTCTTAGGGTGTTTTGTTCTCGACACCATAGTTGCTGCACGTCTTAAAAGGCGACCACATCTAAGAACTAATGATCTAGATTGTGTTGGAACACTGATAGAAGACGGTTTAGAAGAGTGGGATCCCTGGACAGATTGTCTATTAGTCCGAAGAAGCACTACAGGAAATCCTCGGGTGCCTGCATCTATTCTGAGCACTTTCAATCGGTTAATACAGGTCCTACAAATTCTGAATGATGCTAGTTGTGCATCTGAAACCACGAAGACTGTGCAATTCAGCACAGGACTGTTGGATAGATTACATGCTTGGAGCAGGGCACAGTCTCAACCTCTCTACTTAGATTCATCGGCAATGAATAGTGAGCAAGCATCCTCACTTCTTCCCCACCATTATCATCTTCATATTGCCTATTTTACAACATTTGCGGCATGCCAATTGCTTTCCCATGGAAAAAGGAAAGAAAGCCCCGATCTGGAACCATGCACAAGATCAGCCCGTCAAATCGTTCATCTCCTCAAACGCCATTCGTATAGCTTTGGACTTCTGATTATTCCGCCCACCTTTGAGTACTTCACCAAGACAGCCTATGATGTGGTGCATGCTGTGCGACGGAGTATAGAAAACACGCACATCGTGCTTGATGACTGGAAGTACAGTTTGGATACGTGCGTTTCTTCAATGGAGCCAGCATGGCCTGTCTTCGAGCATTTCAAGACCTCTAGTGAGAACGCTCAGCACTGGAAGAATCGGCGCGAGAGCCAAGTTGCCTTCGATCTCATCAACGGGATTATTCCAACTGCAGAAACACCACAATCTGCTAAGACGCCCAATAGTGCGACGAGCTACGAAATGAGCCAGCCCTACAGCCCACAAGTCTTCAGGTCCCAATCAATGAATAGCATAGAGGTGGCACGTCCTAATAGAAACACACTCCAGTATACCAAGAAGCTAGTACCGCCAACATCATACTCGAATCAGTCTTTCAACGCACCTGGAGCTGACAATTTCTCCGCGACTATTCCAGAGAGTCCTCAGTCCGTTTTCAATGTGGCAAATCCTTCGAGCCTAACCCCATGGACCCTCAGTCAGCAGAACCAAAACCGTAGCACTAATCAACTTCCTTTTGTCCTGGGTCAAGCCTTACAGTCACCTCAAGTGCAACGCGCGGTTCCTCCTGGCATTGAAACAGACGGCGACTCAATATTCAATGATTTCGCCGTCATGGATGCTATGGAATGGTAGGCTTCACTCGATGTTACGTCTTGTACGATGGTGCTCTTTGCTAACACTTTTGCAGGACGAATAGTATGGATCAAAGTTTAGTGAATTTAGGCTTCGAAGACCCTGAAAAACGAAACCAGGATTTTTATGCATTTTGTCGGGAGCCAGATCCATTATACTCCAACAATACCGTATTTCAGCAGTTACTAGCAAGTTCTAATGCCGAATCGTCGAGTCTATTCGCCGCTCAAGGATTCGGAAATGCTGGATTGCCAATGTCCAGTGACTCAGTGTTAGGTGGGGGAATGGATTATGGAGGTGATGAAGGTATTGAAGCAGGGCAGATATTGCAAGCATTAAGTACGCATAAAGAGCAGCGGAAGAACAGTGGAAATGGATGACGATTATTTATTCATAAACGATGAAGCTGGATGGAATATTTGATTGAACATACGCACGAGATATATCATTCGATCCATCCCCATGACAGTCGTCGCTGTTTGGTACTCAAGCTACACTTTTGTAAGCGCATGTTTTTATTCATGGCATTTATATACAGAGTAAACAAGCAACTATGGTATCTCTCTATGACGCTATGTTACATTTTCATGAAAATATCCCCAACGCCAATACTACACAGGAGTCAGACCAATCAATCTTATATCCCACCCATGATTCATAATCGGGCGAAGACTTCGACCTCAACGGCATTGAAAGAGTTGCTTTCAGCTTGTTTCTCAGAATCGATCATCTCCACTGGCTTCTTTTGAGCAATCTGTGCCTGTTCCTGGGTTTGTCTTTGGGCTTGTCCAAGCCCTTTCTCTTGCCTCCAGCCCATCTCACTGCACACGTATCGCCACGACTTCATCGCTCTATCCGCATGTACTTCCGGAACACTCTCACTTCGATCCAACAATGTTTTGTTAAATAACTCCATCGAGACCCATCCCGTATAGCCCAAGCCTTCGCAAATGGCTTTCACGACATCCATCACAGGTAAATACCCACCTCTATCCTGCTCTCCCAAAAATAACCTGCAGTTTCTGCTCCAGCTCATTCTTGGTCTTTGGCCCTCGACGTGGAATTCGTGTTTCTCGTCTAAGGGAGCAGCAAGCCTTTCGGCGTCGACGATCTGTATGTAGAATATTTTTTTCGGGTCTAGCTCTTCGACCATGCGAGCGAGAGATTGTTTAAATAAGATATCGGCACTGGGTGTCTTGCCGGTAGGGGATGCAGGGTCCGCGTACTCCCGACCTGCGATATTGAATGTATCAAGACAGAGACCGAAGTTCTCACG
Organism: Rutstroemia sp. NJR-2017a WRK4; assembly: GCA_002946385.1. Taxonomy (NCBI): domain Eukaryota; kingdom Fungi; phylum Ascomycota; class Leotiomycetes; order Helotiales; family Rutstroemiaceae; genus Rutstroemia; species Rutstroemia sp. NJR-2017a WRK4. Next base: position 75,243 of record NJPR01000062.1, read on the forward strand.
ATCAACACCCTTCACGACGGACCATGATGCGGACCATGTGTCGATGTGTGTACCAAAGCAGAGAGCTTCGAAAGCAAAGCGGAAGCCGTAAGACGCGCCGATATCTGCGATTTGTTGGAGGTCATGGATGATGGTGGGCATGTCACCGGTGTTTTGAGTGCTGGGAGCGAATGTGGAGGGGATTTGGATGAGGTCGGTGCCTAGGATGCGGCAGATGGAAAACCAGAGGTGGAGTTCTTCCAGTTTTTCTTTGCGGGCACTGGGGTCGAGGAGACCTTCGTAGTTGGAGAAGGGGCCGAGGGCTATGATGGGAAGGGCATATTGCTCGGATAGGGCGTGGATTTCACGAGCTGCTTGGAGATAGGAACGTTCGGAAGGATAGTCTGGGAATGCGGATGCTAGGTCGACAAGATCTTCATAAACTTTGGGTTGTAAATGTCAGTGATATTTAAAAAATATATGAAGGAACGGATACATGAACGGGGTTTATTTTAGAGCTCTTGCGACAGCATCAAGGGCAACACATCTGTAGAATCGAACAACGTAAGAATGGTAGAACTTACACATTTCAATGCCCGCAAGACTTGCGTCCTTTGCAGCTTTGAATTTAGCAGGCAGTCCGTGTCCGGCGGAACAGCGCTGTAAAAGTCAGATATATCCAAGTGGCATACCAAACGACTTACCCCTAAAGACATGCTAGCAATGGCTGATTTATACATCGTTTTGACGGACCTCTTTCGCCTCTCGTTCTTTTTCTTTCGTATTTATTTTCAAACTTGAGAATCCGAGTAATAAAATGTGTATGTACTTTATCGAAGTAATTGTTGAGGTCGCCAATGTCTCAGAAATTGGAGAACGAGAGGGGAAGATATAATCAAGCTCTGACAACCTTGACCACGAGGAACGGCACAACACTGAGGCAATATAGAAGACAAGTTGTAGATCTCTTAGATGTGCTGGAGTGGATGATAACACAATGGATTGACGGTGATAAGACCACAGAGCGTGCTCTCGTTTTGAGTGTCTGCGAGGACTGAGATTACAACGATGACAAGGAGTCGATGTTGATAGTATATCCAACTCACACAAAATACAATGAAGAAGCTAGATGCAAGACCAAAATGATCTGATATGTGATAAAAAGTACGTACGCGTTTGTTCGCCCAGCAAATGAGGGATGAAACAACAGAGTATAAATCAAACGCACTGTACATTAAGTGGTCCCAATTCGTAAGTCCACGACCCCTACAAGATGCTCTTGCACGATAGCACTACCATCGCGCGACCTGCCGAGTCCAGACATGTTATCAGTGGTTAAGAACTTAAGAAGACACTCGTACTTCGCTATTCTGCTAGATAAGTGCAGTACAAGTCAGGAATCAGACAGTGAGGTCTAGTTTTAGTCGATCTTACGTCGTGTGGTTGGTCTGCTAAATCTTCTTCCGATGGTTGTGAGGAGCCCGGAGATGGATAAGGCTTTATGCCGATGTTTGCCGCTGATTACCCCTTGGTTTTTTTTGGCCACTCCACCTCTGAGATGTGGTGCTCCCGCTCCCCCACGGGGGCTAGTCTTGGCACGGATATTGACTTATTCGGATAGCACAGTCAAGACGTCAGTGGGATCGGTTTTGAGCTTCCACTATCGTTGCGGATGGACTCCTCGAGAAAGTTTTTCCACACCGTTCTCGGGCTCTCCATACATGTTCCAGCCGCCCTACTGGCTACCACGTAAGATATGATATCTCAATAACTAAGGTACACTGCAGTTATGTCGTTTGCGGTCTGCTCAGAGGAAACAGGCCGGGGCCGGGTTAGTAAATGTGCTGTAGCGGACCATTATGGGAAAACTGATATGTAAGAGATCTGGGACGTTGTAATCTTGACGGCTCAATTGTGCTCTTTATGCAACTGATAATTTTTTGGCTATCATCATCGGCCTGTTATTTCCGTGCTGGGAGCAACGTACTCGCTACTTCACCAACACGATGACGGCAGCAGCTCCACCTATATCAATCGCGCTCATAGGCTCAGGCCTAATTGGACCCCGACACGCTCAATCGATCCTCCGCAATCCTCAAACCGTGTTGCATTCCCTCACAGACCCCGCTCCTCATGCGATTGAAATTGCCAAGTCTCTTTCCACTCCCTATCACGATGCGATATCCTCCCTCCTCTCTTCCGCCCCGCTCCCCACCGCAGTCCTAATCTGCACACCGAATTCTACCCATGTTCCAATATCGATATCGTGCATCGAAGCAGGCATCAAATACGTCCTTGTCGAGAAGCCCATCTCAACTTCTATACAAGAAGGGATTAAACTGCTGTCCGCGGCAGAAGAAAAAGGGGCAGTGATATTGGTTGGGCATCATCGAAGATTCAACCCCTATCTCATATCTACCAAGGCCGAACTGGATTCAGGGAAGCTGGGGCGAGTAATTGCTGTGCAAGGTATATGGGCGTTGAAGAAACCGCAATCATATTTCTCTGGAATTGGTGAGTGGAGACGGAATGGTGAGAGTGGAGGCGTGGTTCTTATCAATTTGATACATGAGGTTGATCTACTACAATATCTACTCGGAAAAGTCGTTGCGGTGTCTGCTTTTGAGAGTGAGAAGACGAGAGGGTATGATGCAGAAGAAGGATGTGCTGTAATCCTTAGGTTCGAGACCGGGGTTGTGGGAACCTTTCTGCTAAGTGATGCTGTTCCCTCGCCCTGGAATTTCGAAGCTGGAACAGGTGAAAATCCCAATATTCCAAAGGTTGGGCAAGAGGATGGTCCAGGTGGTTTTTATAGAATATTGGGTACGAACGGCTCAGTAAGTGTACCTGATATGGCACGCTTCAGTTATGAGGACGGGAAGGGCGAATCAGCTTGGAATGATGTGTTGAAGAGAGAAGAGATACAGGTCAATGAAAAAATTGTGCCATTTGATGAACAGATTGAGAGTTTAGTGCAGGTTGTTAAAGAAGGGAAGGAGCCAGTGTGTAGCGGGGAGGAAGGGTTGAGTGCAATGATTGTTTGCGAAGCTGTGAGACGCTCAATGAAGTACGGAGAGACTGTCCGAATCGATGGCCTCCATATCGCTGGAGAAAAGAACTAAATCAGGTACATAACTCTCAGTAAAGAAGTGTACATGAAAGTGCCTGCATTAAGCCGGCCACTCAAGCACTCGACAGCCTTGCAATCAATGTTGTTCACAATGTTAGACGAACATTACATCACGGGATGGAAATATGGCTTTTAAGTGTTATAGAGACTTTTGTTACGAGACTACTCTCTGCAATGAAAAAAATCTAGCGTTAAATAGGTCGTCAAGAATATTACCAGTCCCCGATCAGTTTGAAAACAAATCCGCCTCCCAGAACGACACTGGAGCTTTCCATGAACCGAAATATCCGAGAATATTTCAGTCAAGATCTTGTGCTTTGCTCATACCCTGATCTCCTTGAAGTGACGAAGCGAACTACGCGTGAGATATGCTGACAATATGAAAATCAAGTCCTTCAGCCGTACTTCGTTATCACCATTGCGAGTGTACAATTTAGTACTTGAGGATTGACTGCTCTCCGTCAATCAAGGTTCCGTTCTCAATGGCCCAGCCGTGTGCTCTGGCCACCAAGGAGTAAGGCACGATGTATCTGGTTTATTGATCAGCATCATAGTAGTATTTAAGTTAGATATCAAAACTTACTGGTCAACGAATGGGAGGACCTCTTTAGCACCGGGGGTGTTTCTCCTGTTATTCGGTCAATATTTGTGCTCTCATGTTTGGGATAGAGGCGGGGCAAAATACCAATCTCTCATCAAATCCATGGCCATTCCGAAGAGACCCATGAGATGAACACCTGCTGATTCCATTCTCCTGTTGGCATCGGCGGCAAGCTTGTCGCTGAAAGTACCACTTGCTTCAGTGTTGGCCCAAACATCATATCCAGCCTCGACAAGTGAGAGGGCGAGGAATGAGGTGCCTAATATTGTTGTTAGTTTTCGAACAGTCTCCAAGAAATGGCTCTCGGAGGATACTCACAAACTTCGGTGACGATTCCACCGATGATCAATTGTTTCTTGCCAGTTGCCTCAACAGCGGCACGGAAGTCGGGGTTGTCCCAAGCGTTGACTTCTCCTTGACGCTTGATATAGGGGGCATTGGGATGCATCTGCAGGAATGAGCCATGATCATACACAAGGGATGGTTAACACTTACAGCAATAACCTCTGCTGGCAAAGCGCTGTTTGGTCCTGTGAAGATTTAGTTACTATCCGTCTGAAACCGATAGACTTCAACATACCTGTCTCGGCCGAAGTGGTCAAGATAGTAGGAAGGTTGAAAAGGTTGCCGAGCGCTGCATGGCCCAGAATGTTCTGTCTGAACACTGCGGGGTCATAGTCTCTCACCAGTTGAGAAAGTCCAATCTGGTGATCAATCACAAGTAGTGCCTATCAATTTGCCTCAGCTTGAGTTCAACGAAGAAAGGAAAGTAGACCTGAGTTGGACTTGGAGTCAGACGTACGGCATCGCTCTTGTTAAGACGATCGAAAGTAAAACCTATGATAAAATCAGTCTCTGCTGAGAAGCTCGAGGGAATGATAGTAGACTACCTTCGACTGCCATGGCAGATGCCAAAATCAGAGAGTAAACGTTTGAGAACTTCATATTGTCGGTTGAAGAGGCTTCTGGTTTTGGTTGTTCTGCTTGTGATGATGAAGAGATGATTGAGGTGATGGTGATGGTGATGGCTGGTATTGAGAGGACGAATCTGCACTCTTTATACCTTTTTGCTACACACGGCGAAAGCCATCAAGGTCTATTCATTGTGCATCTATTCCCACTTCACCGCCCATATTCCACTTAATTTCACCAGGTGATGGCGAAAATGCCAGGTCCCTGGTACATACTCTGTTGTACATCGTCAGTTCATCTCACGGTCCGAAGCAACCAAGCCAAAGTGCAGAGGAGGCGAAGAGACTACCACGTTGGTCTCACTGTTTCCGGCCGTCTTAGCATTTCAAGCGAACAGTTACACCGGCCTAGGCTTCTGCCTACCTGTTTGTAAGCAAGCGCCAAGTGCGACATGGTGGAGCTACTACAGCACGTGCTGTACCAGTATGAGTCTCTTCCCCTCGACGGCCTTGGGCGACATGCCCAATAAGCTGTTAGGGGTTGTATGCAAAGTCTTGACTAAGCCGTGAACTTAAGCTTATTGCACCTCGATTGCGGGACATACATCATATGCGGATCTGAAAACCGTGTAAGCCAAAATTGCATGTTCCACTTCTGTATTTGCGGGCTCGTTCCGTTCAGGCTGTAATGTGATTGGTCTGGTCATGCACGCTCGGCAGCCCCCGCAGCCCCATTCGCGATGAATAATGTAGGTCGTCAGCAAATGGTAAACATGATCAATGTTTACATAAATTTCGGTAGTGGGTACAGCGGAATCTAGTCACTTTATGTAAGAACTTTAAATGGACAAGTAAGCAAAAGTGCCAGGGTAGGGTACAGCAAGAGACAATTACTAATCGTCGTGCATAGCTTTTATATTGCTGGCCGTGAAAATTCATTTGATCTAAGCATTGCGAGATCATTAGGTAAGTACCATGGCGTGCATTCGAGATTCTCAATTCTCGGTGTTTGCGGAGGCTAGATACAATTCAGTCTACTTCCCGTTCATGGTAACATGGTAAGATTCCAGGTGGAGACACTACCACGGCAAAAGCACTACGATGAATAGGTCATTCTACGCGTTCGAAAACTCATGAGATGTGGATGAGATAGACGTGACTAACTGTATGTAGATGTGGGCGGCCGTTTTGATTCAATGGCCGGAGACTTTCGGCATCCCTCCACGAAGCCACGACTCCAACGTCCGCATAACCGGCATGTGCCATTGCGCCAATGGCCCATAAACTTCCAGGATCGTTCTTGGCAGACCCTGAGCGAGTTGATTCCTTGCGACAGCTTTCTGAGGACTAGACGGTACATCCGCTCTACCGTCGCTCGTCGGTGAACTTGTTTTGTCTACGGATCGACCAAGATTCCGTCTCCGTCTCGGGCTCGGGCTTCGGCTTCGATTTCTTGATGCTACTTACTGTCCATCACTTTCCACGGTTAGGAAGAGAAATGCTGAATAAGGCATGGATAGACAGCACATGGTCATAACCACAGAACACAAGTGGAGCTACCACGATTGCCCAACTATCATATCTACTATCACAGTATTTCTGCTTAGAAATACTCCTTGACTAGCATCGTAGGGATACGAGCACTCTACAAGGGTTTAGAGACTTTGTTAAATCCGGAGGTCCGACGCAGTCTATTGGAAGTAGGCAATGGGCACAATACCCCAGATACCGAGATCGCCACAGTCTTGGTATCAAATGAACCGTTTCCCCAGCCCACAAAGCTCGTAGAAGCAGCCCTGAACGCGAGCTAAAGATGACAGCGAGGGTATTCACCCAGTTTCTCCATCCCGTTACATGTTGGTCGATCACCCAGACGACACTGCACAGGAAAAGGAGAAGCATGCCCCAAGGGTCGATTCCAATCTCCTTGGATCGAATATTTGAAGACAGGAGATATTCATGGAACAGAGCAACTACAGTGGCTCCAAAACGGTGCCGCTAATGAGTGATTACGCATTGCGTTGTCTTCATTACCTACAATCCAACCAAGGATCCGTTACAGCGGTGCTGTACCTTCGACCAAGATTTTCCATCTGATTCCTAAGCTTAGGATAGCTCCTACACTTGAAGGAGCGGGGTATGGGCTAGCACATAATCGTTTGTGTCAAAGAATTCCTTACACCGCATGATAAAACTATCATGCCCTTGCTAGTAGAAGGTTTCTCAAGCAAGCAAATTATAAACTTGGACCCGGAATTCGTGCACCCTTTGATGACCAATCTGACTTGAACCCGAATAACCTCTTTGTTAGTAGTGAGAAATAAACGTTTGGTTAGTCAAATAAAATCTGAACGGTCAGATTAGAGGTCTTAGATTTGGTCCACGAACTGAGGCATCTCTGGAGATACATAATAGGGGTTCTCACCTTGACATCTTCTTTATTTCAAGTCTTTGAGCTCCCTCTTGGGGACTATCTTCTCATGTGCGCTCCCATGTTGCTCGCGGTCCCAGGCCCATTTTCTGACTAGGTGTTCCTCAAGCGTGCCATCTAACAGCTTCACCACGTAATCTCCAATGATGGGGAGAAATTTCCACCCATGGAAAGAGCCACCGGTAGCAATGAATAGTCTCTGGCAACGTGGATGACTGGAGATTATGAAATCCTGATTTGGTGTGATTCCGTCCCTGCATATATTAGTAGCTCCTGGGGATAGATATCACTGTAACATACCAGCATATTCGGAAAGAATCAAACTGCAAGTCGTCTACTTCCCTGCCGTAGATACCTTTCATAACTCTCCGGCACTCACCTTGCAGGGAGGCAGGCACAACATGCTGTGCCTGATCCGGTGCAGTTGGTGGAGCAGATATTAGTTGTCGGGAGCTGTCGTGTTTTAGAGTATTCTTAAAACTAACATCCACACAAAATTTTAGAATCCCATCAGGGGTAGGCGGCAGAACTTCCCCTGTGTAGTCATCAGCATCTAGAACTAAGTAAATTTGGGAGTCAACCCACCGAGCACATTACTAAGAGCATGGATGAATACCGGTGTATGCTTAAATCGTTCGTACTGCTCTGCATTCAGTTTTATATGCCCAACAACAACTGCAGCAGCAGTTATTCGATCTGCAGCCTGAATATCCGGTGTTTGTGGGGCACTGTCTGCTAGCAGTGAAGCAGTTCCTGCACCGGTAGACAGTATAATTTTATCTGCTTTCAGAACCGTCCCATCTCTCATCCTAACGCCATCGCAACAGCTATTCTCGTCGATCAAAAGGCTATCAACATCGCCCTGGAGAAACTGAACACCATTCAATTTTGCTGTTTCAGTGACAGTCCTCAAGGCCCTTGTGGCTTCTGCCCAACCACTCCCTTCGTTCACGAAAACATCTTCCGCACCCGTCCAATCTGCATCGCGGAAAAGACCCCCGTATTCCTCCTTCATCACATCGGGTTGTACTATCCTTGCCTGGTGATCCTGGACACCTAATTTATCATAATTTGCAATGATTCTTCGGCCTAGGCCCGTGTCATCAACATTCACGAGCCCTGACTCATGGTAATATGGCTTGAACAAAGGATTAATCTTCCAAGCTTCGCGTGCCTTAAGAGCAAGCTCACAGTAGAATATGTTACCGTAGTCAGCACGAATGATCTTGTTGTAATCAGAGGAGGCTCCAAGAGGGCAAGGGAACGTGGATGAGCGATCAAGGACAGTTATCGAGGAACCTGGATGTGCAATCGATAAATGGTAAGCTGTGGAGGTGCCGAAGACGCCTGAGCCCACGATGAGGTAGGAAGTGGTGGTTGGGGTTGCCATTTTCCACACTCAATATGGATATAGTAATTTCGTGAGACTCCAATACGTGAACCTTGACCATCTGATATCACCGCGACGCTCTGGGGAAGAACGGCGATACCATTGCTGTAGTATGTTTTTGTAGCCGGAGATAAGAGTCAAGTCTGCGGAGCTAATGCCGCCCTACATTTCCACGCGCCAGAGTTAAAGCAGCTCGATAATTGGCGGGGAAGCTTATCTTAGCGTCGGCAACCACCGAAAATAATTTTGAACATTTCGATTTTTATTCTCGAAATTCTCTCCCAAGCAAAACGACCATTGACGATAATTATCAAAGTTCATATGCATAACACAATGCCGAAGGCAACAAGTCCAAAGGATGTCTCGCGACAAGGGCGACGACATAATCCACTCGAAGACGATCTCACAGCTAGTGGACCACTAAAGACAAAATCTGCCAAAAGAAAGTCACGGCATGAGGAGGAGGGCGAGAAATTCGTGGACTCGAAATCGTCGCGAAGAATTTTGAGGATTGGACAAGAACTAGCAGAGGAGGCTGAAGCAGAAGACAAACCGGCGAAGGCGAACACAGCATTTGACTTTGAGTCGAGATTTGAGGATGACGAAGAACCACAGTTTGGCGACGACGATGCAGAAGAATGGGGAGACGAGGAAGAAGAAGTAGAGGAAATCGAATTAGATCCGGAGGATCGCGAGACGTTTGGCAAATTCTTCCCCGCCGAAGATGATCCTTCACAGATTCTCAAGCAAGGTTGGGGAGGTGGAGAAGATGGAGAGCAGGAAGAACAGGGAACAGATTTAACAGCTTTGATTATGGATAGAATCGCCCAATTCGAAGCAAAACAAGCTGGACAGCCTGGAGTTCATGCATCCGGACCGCCAGAGGATGGCTTTGAGGTACATCCTAAAGTTTTAGAGGTTTACACAAAGTAAGTTCACCTTTTCTAGAAATCATTGGACGATGCTGACAATGCTGCAGAGTCGGCCTGATACTGTCGCGGTACAAGTCTGGAAAATTACCGAAGCCCTTCAAGATTCTTCCCACCGTCCCAAATTGGGAAAATATAATTGAGATCACCCGCCCCGACAAGTGGACAGCAAACGCATGCTATGAAGCGACGAGAATATTCGTATCAAGAACACCGGCGATCGCACAGAAATTCATGGAGATGATCTTACTTGAAAAAGTAAGAGAGGATATTCAGGACACCAACCACCTCAATGTTCATCTTTTCAGAGCTTTGAAGAAAGGACTCTATAAACCAGCTGCATTTTTCAAGGGATTCCTTTTTCCGTTGGTCGCCAGTGGTACCTGCACTTTGCGAGAAGCACGCATTATTTCAGGTGTTCTTGTTCGAGTTTCAATTCCAGTTCTGCACTCCGCCGCTGCGATCAAGGGACTTTGCGACATTGCTGCGCAAGAATCCTCTGCTGGAACTGAAGGAGGCGGAGCCACCAATATCTTCATCAAGGCTTTGTTGGACAAGAAATACGCTCTGCCATATCAGGTCATTGATGCGCTTGTTTTCCATTTCATGCGATTCCGAAGCGTTGACCCAGCCAGCGTCCGACCAGAAGATCTAGAATCTGGTATGGATGGGTTGAAGCAGTCAAACGATACGAAGCTGCCCGTGATATGGCATCAATGCCTGCTGGCATTTGCCCAGAGATACAGAAATGATATCACAGAAGATCAGAGAGAATCGCTGTTAGATTTACTTTTAACAAAAGGTCATAGTGCCATTGGACCCGAAGTGAGGAGGGAGTTACTTGCAGGAAGAGGTCGTGGTGTGGTTTTGGAACCTGAAGGCCCTACAGTTGATGGCGATGATACCATGATGATAGATTAATTTGTCCCATATTTGAAGAATATAAAAGTAGATCAACTTCCTTTAGCTCCCAAATGCCTCTCTTTTATTATCTGTTATTGGCAGTTGTAAGTAGTAAAGAAGGTGATGATTATTCTTGACTAACTAGAAGGTCTTAAGGACCTTTTGTAGACCATTTATCAGTTCGTTAAGAGGGCGCAGCACATGCAATTTGAGGCCTTCTGTACATTCATAATTGAGTCGGACAAGCGGAACTGAGAGCATTCCCAAGTGAATCTCTTCCGTATGGTCGTCTCACAGCTGTCGTTTCTACAGCTAGTGACGAATCTCTAGGCAGCATCAATTGCACAGCCACAGAAGCTGAACTGCAAAATAGTATGCTTTTTCATAACATGCGCGATAAATCTTGACATCTTTCTTCACGAAACTATTTTCTTTATTCATTTCTACTTGAATACTGTGTTTTGGGTTAACTGAAACACTGATTGTGAGAAGCCCGAAAACCCCAATAATGGCGCCTGAGAAATCCTCCACCTCCACCCCCAAAGGATATTTCGAACCATCCTACCCTACCTCCAATGAAACGGAAGCCGGTCCCTCGAACACCCAAACCGAAAATGACTATCCAAACGAAGACTCCAACAACCACCACGACCTCTCCACCCCGCCCGCCTACTCCGCTCCACACCTCCCCTCCCAACCACCACCCCGCGCCGCCCGCCAACCATCCGCCCCTCTCCCGGGCATCCCCAATCTCCCCTACTCATACTACCAGCCCCCTACATTCGTTCTTTCTTCCGATAAAACCAAAATCACATCCACAGCCCCGCATCTAAATCATCCTTCTGCTCTCCTTCCCCTCTTACACTCCCTTTGCGCGCTGCCCCCCAAACCGGTGGTGCATATAGTTGGACGGCGCGAGTCTGTAGATTTTCATATTAAGATGAATCTCATGTCGTTGATTGTAGGGGAAGGGAAGGCTAAGATGAATTATATGAAGGTGATTGCGCGGGGGGAGAGAGGGTGGAGGGGTGGTGCGAAGGAAGCGGAGGCGCCGCATCTGGGGGGGTTGGATGAGTGGGTTAAGATGTATTGTGCGGATGGGTCAGCAGTTAAGGAGTGAGTTCCCAGTTGTTTCCAATATCCAAGTTGAGCAGAATGAATATTGCAAATCGAACTAACCCAAGCAGATTTATCTTAACCCGTCAAATCACCAATTTCTCAACCCAGCACTTACAGGGACTGTTGCTGTCGTGGGTGGCGCAGATGGGGTATAAAGGCCATACGACCATCACGTTTCCGGTGACGCATGCGAAGGTTGTGGTGCGACCGCCGGAAAAGCTATGGACGAGTTTTACGAAGGTGTTTCAGGGGGTGAAGAGGTATGAGGTTGTGGGGAGTGTGTGGCCGTTTGCAGATGTAGAGAGGGGCGAGGAGGGGAGGAGGTGTGTGGTTATGGGGGAGGAAGAATGGTTTAATCAGTGAGTGATGATGTCGAATTTTAGGGGTGGACATTGGACGTGTGGTTGCTAATAGATTTTGTGATAGGTGGAAGGATGTTATTAGAAGGGCTGTTGTGCAGGGGAAGAAAGGGTGGGTGACGATTGAAGATCGATTGGAGTGGTTAATGGAAGGACAAGCACAGGTAGAGGAGTGAAGAGGCTGAGCGTGTGCATATTTCATTGGAATGACTTGGGTTGGAAATGTCTATTGCGCCAGACAGCGGAGTCGGGTTAAATTCAAAGCAGTAATGAACATAGGATATGGCGCTCATTTTTTAGATAGTCACTAACTATTGCCAGATTTTAAGAATATTTTTTCTAATGGATACTTTCGTATTTCTGTTTAAAAAATGACAACCGACTTTCAATGTAGAAGAACTTTGATTCATGAAATTATATGCTGATTTTCAAAGAGTAAATCTGGGCATGAGCTTTTGAGTTGATTCATGAAAGACAACATATTCTTAATGGAGAATCAGTTCTCTTAAAGGAATATACAACAATAACAATGTTCAGGGTGAAGTTTTTAGCTCCAGATGAGCTCGATCTTCTCGCCCTTCACACTTGCATTGAACCATTCATATAGTTCGACCTCATCTTGGCATACTTTCGCTCTGTGAAGAACATCACTTTGTACCAACCTCTCCAAGGCCATGTAAAGCTCGATTGTAGCCAGGTTCCTTGCGATACATGCTCTACTACCTGCTCCGAAAGCGAACCAATGTTTGTTTGCTTCGCTCGTTACTTCGCCTTCCAACCATCTTTCAGGGTGGAATTTAAACGGAGATGGAAATGCATCTGGATTGAAATGAAGCTCATAGGCAGAGCATCCCACAATGGATCCAGGCGGGAAGTAAGTAGATTTGAATGCCCATCCACCTGGAGGTACAATATGCGGTAGACGAGTGGGATTTGCCATACTAATTCGTAGACCTTCTTTGACCACAGCAGATAGATATGGCAAGCCTTGTATGTCTTGCTTTCGAGGGCCTGAATTTAACATTATTTCCCCATAGAGCTTGTCGTATCTACCCGTGTGAGTCAGCTAAGTTGCCAAGTTTTGAAGAACGTCTCGGTTTCTCTTACTTGGTAGGATGTAGTACTAGCTGGCGGCATATCGTGGCAAGGTTCATACCCGTGGAGTCCGTCCCCGCGAACATAAGATCCTTACATTGCGCCATGACTTCTGATTTGCTTAAACCCAAGTTGAGCATTCGGCCAGGGTAATTCTGAGCATCTTTGGGCGTAGACTCCACTAGTTTCCTGACAAATTTGTCCACAACCCCCATGGAAATCTCAGTGCGTTCATCTGAGAAATACTTGTCAATTGTCCAAGACAACCAAGAGAAAACGGTATTTGATAGATAGAAAAATCGTCCCACAGCCACATATGCATCGACAAATGCTGATGCTGAAAGACGACCTCCCTTCTCAGATGTTCCATTGTAGTTTTCCCTGAATAAATGGGTCGACACAACATCCAATGCAAGACTTCTTGTAAGATTGAGAATATTCACAGGTGCAGCAGTTCTTGCCTCTTCCTGCATTCTTCTCACCATATCGTCCACACAGCTATATATAGCAGCTTCATTGTCCTTTATGCTTTTTGTTGAGAATAGCGGCATGACAGACTTCGCCCTCGGCGCCCTATATTCGGTTTCCTCTGTCGAGAAAATTGTTTTGTGTCCGTCAATATCGAAATTTGCGTAACATGGCGCCTTGGGGAATCCGCCCTTGGATATGTATATTGGAGCTATAGCATCTGCATCCGCAATATCAACTTCCCGGGGCGAGACACGAACCAAGGGTCCGTAACGCTTATGGGCTTCGTGGATGACTGTCGCTTCGTCACCGATATAGGCATGGTAGTACAACCAGAGAGACGTGAGCTTGGCCAAGAGAGGACCAGGGATATGCGCCAGAGGATGGAAGGTACATCGGTAGACACATTGGCAGAGGACTAGAAAGATCGAGGCAATGCTGAGAGTTGCGATTGGGTTGGTGGTCAATTGACCAAGGGCTGTCTCGAGGAAGACCATGGCTCTGCGGATTTGAGCATGGAGGAATTGTAGGTATGACTGTGTATGAGACCGTGTATTTGTGAGATGTTCCGCGGCTTAGGATAATAAGATAGCAATCAGAGCTCGGCGTTCGTATGACTCAACGTGGAGCTTGCTCGCACAGCAGCACATGATCGAACGATGCCGATTGGTTGATTACAGTTTGGCAAAGCCATGAAGTTCAATCTGACTGCCGTGATAACACAGCAGTTGCGATTCAACTTACGTTTCGTCCAGCAGGTAACTTACTCTTGATGGTAATAAGATAAGATAAGATCTCAACCCCTCATGAGATGAGAAAAGCACACGCGGGCACGGATCACTAGTTACTAGGTGCACTAATTCATAGTCAGACAGCACACTACGACAACTCTCCCTTGCAGCTTAAACAATCAATATTTAACTCTCAATATATTGTTTGAACAATCAAAGAAAAGTTTCTAGCACCCTCGAGGTCGTAAATGGCAATCCTGACGATGGTCTCGAACGTACTAACTACCCTCATTGCAACGCGACGCGTTCGTCTGTTTCGATCCGATTCTTACTACTTTCTTCCCTTCATCAGAGCAATTTTCCTCCGACGCATTGACCATCTTATTGCTCTTTAAGCATACTAGGTGGACTGCAAAGAGACTGTCCATTCAACCGGGCCACCAGACCAAGTATTCTCGTCGTCGGGGTCGCCGTTTTGACAACCTAAAGCCATCTCAAGATGCTCTACAGTCAGTCTCGGGCGTTTGAAGTGCGCAAGTGCTTTTGGAACTTCTGGACTTAGGGGATTTCTTCTCAACGGGTGCTTGACGGCCTCGATGTCCGACCCTGTCATTTTATGGCTGCGCATCTGCTCCAAATGCGTTGTTGACCAACGCGTGATCCTAGGGAACTTCCACTCAGTCTCAGCCCTCGCGGGATCTCTGCTGGGTTGAACGATCATCGGTTCATAGATCTCGCTATACTCGTCATTTCTATGGCAGGCGTTAAAGCGAATCATCTTATGCATCGCATTGTACACGCCTCTGGAGTGCAAGTTAGTAAGTTCTTCTACCCCGGTATCGCGCCTCTCAAAAACTACGAGGTATAACCCGTACAGATCTGCTGTGACTTGTTGGATCTGTTTGTGATGGACGTCGCAATGTGGTATCGAGAGCCTTTCCATCAAGCTGAAACCATTCGGACCGGTCTTCTGCTTATTGATAAGCTTGTACAGCACATGGCGTTCATGTGATGGATCATTCAGAACTCCTCGGAAGAAGAGCGCATGCTCCGCCTTAACTACCGACCACCATCGATGATGCCCATATATCAATACTGATACTGTACGTGAAGGTCAGCGCGTCCAATGGCGACATACTTAGTGAAAAATAATATCAGACATATACCAGCTTTCGGCTCTGTAATGGTTGTCGGCAACTGAGCGATCACGGTTGAGGACAGCAGCTAGGGGAGTGCTCTCCATTAAAGGGTAACCAGTGATATTTTCTTCCGAGAGTACGAGGTTCTCCATCAGATTGGACCAGGATTGAGTGTAATCTATTCTTCTATCCTCGGCATCTCTAGAACACCGGAGGCTATCAGTTCCATTGCAACTGCGATCAGGAAGGACAAGATAAGAGCCACAACATGGAAGTATCAAGAGGATTGGAATATTGAACATGGTATCGCAACCAAATCCAGTTGGAGGGATTGACACTACTCACATCAACACCACTGGCAGAGGAGGTACTTCCGCATCATGAAACTGGCTAAGCCAGCCATAAACATCGAACAACCCGTCCTGTCTTGGTAGATATTGGATATTGTTTCCTGTGATACGAGGGTCATTATCGTCGTTCCCTCTCCTTTGGGACATAATTGGCAAGCAAAATGGATTATCGGACTCACAATTTTGTGATGAGGTGCTCGAGTTACTCAGACCTGAACTACGGTTATTACACGCCATCACAGCTGTCCCTTATTCTGGGACAAATTCTGAGACAAAGAAACCTTTGTCACTGTGGATCCCCGGATTCGGGGCCTTGTGAAAATCTAGCCAGAACTAGTTTATGAAGAGTCATGAAGGGGAGGTTTATCTCTGCCGTAGTACTGTTTATTTGTGCTCAAACAGTACGTAATCTATCTTCCGCTTGAGTGGGCGTCTCCATTGGACAACTTAGGAGTCAGATCTGCAACGCGATGTTCAATTTTGCTCCGCCATTGCCCACAAGATCTGGACATAATTTCTCAATTGTTCCATATGTTCTCGGTTTCCTCGCCTTCTCCAGCTGATGCTCACGGTAGATCCTCATGGTCAGGACTCTGATAATGATCCTACTAGATCTTCGCTCTATGCACTCCCTAATAGAGAACCGCGGTCCCGAACACGGCCCGTACACCTTTTCGCAAGATTGTTAAAGGCCTACATTATCCTTCGCGAACTACCTTTTCCCGGTGGCACTTTCTCTTTTTCCTCCCTGTGCCCAGCTCATTATCTGGTTCTGCAATGCTGGGAAGGTTCTGCTCAATTCTTCAGCTTCCATATCCCGATCCTTAATGAAGGTAATCCGGTCCATCGATCCAACATGCCAATTAAGGCCTAGAACTCTTGACATGATAGATTTCGAAGGTCTTGGAATCTTGGGACGTTGTATTGGTACTGGGAGAGGAGCGGTTTCGGACATGCGAGTCCTCATTCTTCCAGGTCTGGGCGTCACCTTAACACCGTCAGGATATGGAAAGATAACTTCGGAAGGCTCTTCTGTTGGCCATAGCGGCTGCCAATGATTCCCGTCTATGAGGTGGCAGAAGACGTGTCTAGAGTTATAATTGCCGTACGTATTGACATAAGGTCTGCTGAATCGAGTTATCTGGTAGGTCACAATGAAGAGATCATAAATATCTGCCGTAACCTTGAACAGATCGCCGCTCTGCCATGCCTAGAAATTGAGTTAGCCTATCCATAGCCCCTGTGTGCAGAGTAAGCTATACCTCCGGTATCGACAAAGCTTCCCAAAGGTTATTATTGCTACTCCCCTGCTGCATTCCATTCAAGTAGTTATACATCGCATGTCTTGGATGTTCTTCATCTAAAAGTAAGAGCTCAGGCCAGGTGACACCGCACCCCCCCCTTTTTGCACTTATTTACTTCAATATTTAATTAAAAATCAACAACACAATATTTCTACTTGAAATTAAAGGATATTACTAGTTTACAGTAGCTCTTCCTTTAACTTTAATCACATCTTCTATTTTACATATTAACCTTTCGATCTCCGGGCGAAACGTCTTTGGA
>NJPR01000064.1:0-53868 GCA_002946385.1 Rutstroemia sp. NJR-2017a WRK4
GTGGCAAACAATCGGAAGCTGGCTCTGCCGCACCTAGCTCTACCACACCTAGCGATCAAAAGCCGAGGGAAGCAAAAAGTGCCCCTTATACGCGTCCGAGCTACACTACCCTCCTTGCGACCAAGGGTAGCTTTCTGGATGAGTCCGACTTGGGCATCACGGGTGCAAGCAAGAACATCTGCCGAATTTTACTAGAGAAGGAGCAAACAGTGCCTCAAGACTCCTTATTTCGCGATGACGTATTTAACAAAGCTTGTCGAAAGATACAGGACAGGAACGAGGCAAGGGTAGTTCAGGATATCACTCGATTGATCGTCCCTTCTGCGGAAACCCTAGCTACATATGGTGCTACGCATCTCGATCCTTTAATTGAAAGTGTCAATGAAGGCTGGAATAGCGCTATACCTTTCTACGGTCCTCGCCCACAGCCTGATTATTCTGTGGGATTCGGACGATCTGCGTTCACGGACGATCAACTCGAAAAACTTAGGCCTTTCGTCGGCGAGATTACAGATATTTTTACCTCCTATTTCATGGCTACCTGGCAGATGTATTTCCCGTTTCTTACGTGTGAGGTCAAGTGCGGCACCGCGGCACTTGATGTTGCCGATCGACAGAATGCTCACAGTATGACACTTGCGGTGAGAGGTACAGTTGAACTTTTCAGGCTTGTGAAACGCGAAAAGGAGCTTCATCGGGAGATACTCGCCTTCTCAGTCTCGCACGATCACCGCACAGTGAGAATCTACGGTCATTATCCTGTGATCGATGGAAAAACGACCACCTTCTACCGCTATCCGATCCGTACCTTTGACTTCACGGAACTGGATGGCAAAGAGAAATGGACAGCATATAAATTTACCAAGAATGTTTACGACATATGGATGCCGACTCATTTGAAGAGAATCTGTTCAGTTATCGATGACTTGCCGCCCGATCTGGATTTTGAGGTCTCACAGCAATGCGAGCTAGGGGAGTCTGGACTTTCACAAGGGTTCGAAAGCCACTATCTCTCTGACCAAACAAGTCATGATGCCGCGTCTCTAAGGGAAGCTGGTAGTCAATCAAGCCCTGTTGGTTCACGAGATGTTCCCTCCGATACTTCCCTATCTCAGAGGACTGAGGGAGGAGAATTCAAAAAACCGAAAAAAAGGGCTCGATCTTGAGGTGTATTGTTTGCTATGAGCGGTTTTTGGGAATACTGTTCGTTTGAAAGTTTGCTTATCATATAGTTACTCCTATGCTGTTATCAACTACACTGCAGGCCTGGTTATCAGTATTAGGAGGCGATTTTTTGGGGGTACAAAGGGTCTAGGGAAAAACCGTACGATACAATGATACCAAGGATATCCATAATGACCATGCGACTTATTGTATAATCCACGAACTGTTTCCGATATAGTACCGATGATTGAGAAAGAGTTATGAAATACGTAGATATATTTAGAATTTTCCCGGATGATGAATTGCGGAAGTTATGATGTAAGAAGAGGATTGGTAATCGATGTCGGCTCCATCAACTCTTCTCAAAAGTGATAGGATAAGTACCTAAAGTGGTAAACAGCCAGGGGCTGTGAGATACATACTACAGGAAAAGGTGTGCTTGACAGACGGATCTTGGCACAATCACCAGGCCCATAGATGAGAAGTGTTACGAATGCTTGTCTTCTGAGTCACGTGGAAGTGGTCAGGTCTCGGGATACTAGTAGTCGTCGGGACTAATAGTATTGTCGTAGGTTTATTATTGAAAACAGGTATTCGTAGGAGCTGGAGATCGATAGTGAACTTTAATTTAGTTTAGGCACAAATTTCTTGTTCACATCCCGATGAACGTAACTTATCTAGAGGAGGTATATATTGAACTACTTGCAAAGAAATATCTATATCTGGGGAATATTAAAGTGAGATAATAAATATGTTCGCCTTTTCACTACCCGTTCCTTTAAAAGACTACAAGAAACTCCACTTGATATAGAAGGATATATATAGGATTCTATACTTTGCTATTTGCTTTGAGTACTCGCTGGAACATCAGTTCGGCCATGACAAACCTACCTTGTTTTTTATAAAGACCAAGATTATAAATAAAAATGAAATGTGTTCTTTAAATAGAAGGCCACAATTGCAAGTAGGCCTCAAGTGCAAGTAGGCCTGAAGTGCAAGTAGGCCTCAAGTGCAAGTAGGCCTCAAGTGCGAGTAGGCATCGAAAACTAAGTGGCTTCCAGGCATATGCTAGGTGGGATGGCGGCAACTAAGAAATATAGGTACCTATCTTTTAGTCGGTACCTAGAAAAAAAGGTACCTACTAATTTAGAGGTACCTTGTTTAATCTAGGTACCCTTTCTTTCAGGTACCTCTTTTATATGTAGTACCTTCGAGTATGTTGGTACAGTTGTGAAAAGGTACTGTACTATAATAATGTACCTATCTAGACATTTTTCAAGAAATTAACCAATCATTGTAAGATATCAGGAACCAGTGGTTTCCAAATTTCCTTTTTGATTGGTTGTAGGATTTTTATCTATCCTAAAACGAAAAACAATCTTTGTTACACAAATCTAATCTTATCTTTCCTCGATATCGCAGCCGGTCATACATATACACAATTCCGACTAGTTGCACGTGACTGACACATAGTAAATTCGTAGTCATGTGATGAATGCTAAATATATCCTTCCAACAAAACCTTTTATCATGATATCAAGATCTATGCAGTATTCGAACTATAGGTCGATCTTTTCTTTACTTGAGCTTCAATATCCTTTGAAAGTAAGTTTATTGGAAGCGGATACGATAATCGCTATCATTTTGTTAATATCATTAAATATTTAAAACAACTAGTAACTTACGATCTCATCTTTAGTAGGTGGCCATGATTCAAGATCAGTAGAAGTATAAGTGATGTACTGGCCAGTTTTGCGGATACGTAAAATCAAGGCTACATCGACTTCACAAAATTTCGATATCTCATATGCTTTGTTAAGCAGGGTGACTTTTCGCCTGTTTAATCGTTCGGATTTTCGCTTTGGTTTGTCGATCATGGTGGAGAGGATATGATTAAAGCGATAGTAAAGGAGTTTGATATGCTTTGAAAATAAAGTACAGCAAATCGAATTAAATAAAAAAAGATCTAAGACCAAAATCGCTATACCGAAAACCGTTCCGATATTAATCTTGTACAAGAGTTCTAGTAGTAGAACTCTTGTACTCAAACCGCCCTGGGAATTCGTGCCTCTTCTTAATGTTCTACTAGTAGAAACCGATTAAGAGAAATCTATTACTACCAACCTACATCACATGATAGCTCTTGCTCAAAATAGAATTCTACCGAGCCACTATTAATCAAACCCCAGAATCGAGAAACCGTACCCCGCACTCGTATTTTCTCCTTTCCCCTCGAACTACGACGGAATATACGAATTCTGTATTTCGATACTACAATGAAGTACGACTAGAAGATTTCAACTAGAAGATTTCTACTAGTATAATTTAATCAAACTAAATTACCCCAGATTTCCTAGATTTCGTAAGAAGACTTTAGTTAGTAGTTTTCTACTAGTATATTTGTACTAGACAAAATTGACCTCAGGTTTTCCCGGATTTCGTAAAAAGATTTCAGCCAGTAGTTTTCTACTAAGTTAGTATATTTGTACTAGATAAAATTGACTCCAATAGTTCGGTTTCCCGGAAAGCTTGTAGGTACTAGATTTCTATTAGTAGAAATCTAACGAAAGAATCCTACCATATATATCATGTGAGGATCAATAGTATAGGCCCATTTCCTGAGGGACATCGGGAGCGCCGCACCGTAGTAGGCTGCAAGCCTAGAAATATCTTCGGCGCCCTCGTGGGCCAGGGTATGATACGTATCCCCCAAAGAGCACCCTACCTGGAACGATGACCCTTACATACTCCGGCAGAAGATATGCCATATTGTGGGAGACAAGGTCGTGCAGGACGTATAGCCTGCTGCCACCGGCTTCGCGATTATAGCGCATATGCCGGCACAGGCTGCCTTAGTTATGACACGCAGCCAGGACATTGCTACGGCCATCGGCGCGGCTATAATTGAACGATAAGAGAAATGGGCCATGTTCATCATGGGCCTAGTAACCAAAACAATCCGCACGCTCGCCAACCTCGTCGATCCAGTTGCAGGTGGCCTGCTACAGATAGAGCTTCGAGTTGTCTTTGACGAGCTGTCCTCACGCCGCACAGCCTGGACCCGCTTCTCCATGGATAATGCAAACGCAGAAGTATATCTTCGGATTGATATGCCCCTACCGTGCGCAGGCCGATTCCCAACCCGGCTCTGTCTCTTTGGACGTCCCGTCATCTCTCAATGAGTGAGACAAGAAGGTAAACAATGTGCAAACTGATGAACCTATATGCACTCTGTATACGACTGCCTAAGGGGCTATCTTTCTTTCCCACGACCCCTACTTGGCCGCTTACTCGCAATACGCTCTGGATATGAAGACTTGGCGGCATCCCATGAGCGCTTCCACCATGAGGATGCTGAACTTCAGTACTGCTGTGGGGAGCTCAAGACTCCAGACCACTTTGCTGCTGTTACGCCGTTTAACCACTTCACGCCTGCAAATTGCCTTGACCCTGTAAGATGGGCCCTAGGCACGGACAAGGGATCGTTGGCCTTTGCTAGGTGGAGTACCAAAGTCTGCCTTTCGGTCTGAGGATTGACTTTCTTTTTGTTGTTTTTCCTCTTTTTGGGGGGTTTTCCTCTTTTTGGGATTTTTCTTAAATTGCTTCTCTATATCACTCTCGTATCCAGCTTGTCAGATAAGGAGATAGCTTATTTAGTTAGTATACTCTTAAGTACCAATCTTTTATTTATCTCTAGTCTTCTATATAAGAATAATCTAATTAGATAATTAGAAAATAGGAAAAGATCTTATTTAGATTTCAGATATAATTGATCTTTTTCCAAGAATAGTCTTTCTCCAAGAATTAGTCTTTCTTTGGGGACTAATCTTTCTTTAGGAAGTAGTCTTTCTTCGGGGACTAGTCCCTCCGCATTTTTTTGAAATATACTATACTAGTCTCTTTCTATATACTAGTCTCCCTCTATATACTAGTCTCCCTACATAAATTAGTCTCTTTCTATATATTGGTCTCCTTGAGAAATCTTATACTAGTCTCTCTCTATATACTGGTCTCCTTAATATATATCATACTAGTCTCTTTCTGCGTACTAGTCTCTCTTTACATACTAATCTCCCTCTGCCTACCAGTCTCTTTCTGTGTACTAGTCTCTCTCCACATACTGGTCTCCCTCTACGTACTAGTCTCCCTCTACGTACTAGTCTCCCTCCGCGTACTAGTCTCCCTCCGCGTACTAGTCTCCCTCTAGTACTGGTCTCCCTCCGCGTACTAGTCTCCCTCCGCGTACTAGTCTCCCTCTAGTACTGGTCTCCCTCCGCATGCTAGTCTCTCTCTGCATATCAGTCTTTTCAAAATAATTTCTTTTTCAATATACTAGTCTCTCTCTATATACTGGTCTACTAGGAAGATTAATCTCATTTCAAGGATTAGTCTTTTCCTGAGAACTGGTCTTTCCTTGAGGACTAATATTTTTTTAAGAACTTCTTCATCATGCGATACATTTCTACTATCTTCCTTGGTATGAAATGACCTATGCTCACACTACCTAGAACCTCGTCAGCAGCGAATCTTACTTTTAGACACACGAGGATGTGTGTGAACAAGCCAAGTGGTCAAACTGATGCCTGAGGCGCTAAGGGGTGTAGTAGCTAGAGTTGAGTTGTGGGAATATTAAAATGCTGGGTAGTTGGCCGCTGAAAGCAGCGACCTATCCTTCCAAATCTAGCAGCTAGTTAACCGTTTCATCGTTAAAATAAGTATAAGTTAGAAGACGTTAACTTACGGCTGTTTACAATAGCGATTAAACTTGCTAAATGAGGCAGTTTATTATGTAATTAAGTGAGCATGTAACTAGAGTCGGAAACGGTTCACTGCCTGCTTATGGCTGTCGACTGTGCATAAGATACATTTGTAGCTGACGAAAAGCGCAGAGCCCGTCCTTGATGGGATTACTGCTGATAATGTCTAGATTGGAGGTATTGGCCATTAGAAAATAGACCTTAGCAAAGGTGGAGGATATAAAGAGGACATAGAGGCCGACCCTTATGCGCGAGAGTAGAATTTGGGACCTACCGCGGGATGCGATGTTTACTAGCTGGTGTGCTTAGGTAAGGTATCGGAGCTTAGAAATCCCGCTTCTAAATTTAACTTCACAAGTGTTTGCCGGAGTATTTAATTGGCGCAGGATACAACAGGTCCAAAGTCGAGAGATCCTTTTGGTATTGTTAATTAATACCTGCAAGTCTATATTATGCAAGAGGTCCATCAGAAATGCTTAGCCCAATTCAATTCTGCCGGACTGTGTGATCAGAATCTAGAATAGTCTTTCCTTCTCCGATGCTCACTGATGGCATAAACCCACTCCTTCATGAAATAATGTATTAGGTCTTCGCGCAGACCACAGGAAATTCATCAGGTGATAGGGAGGAAGCCGGAGCGGGAGACTCCTTTTAATCTGCATCCTTAAAGATTAAAGCCGGTCGTGGCTTGCGAGTTTGGAACTCTTGTCGAGACGCGAGGGCGACCATGAGATTAATAGCAGAAATCTTTCGAGAGATAACATATCGGGGATTCGATTGCTTGGAGGCGTAGCGAGAGATATGCTACATAACTTTCCTAATATCAAGATCGGCATAATGGTCCGTATTGGTGGTGGGGCACCAAGTCGAAAGCATGATATCCGTCTAGGGGTTATTGAGAAGATCTTTAGGTGGGAAAAATAAATCTTTAGAATACTAAAACTAAAGAAGGAAGACAAGAATAGGTCTCCTTCTAGATTCTAAGATACAAAGCCGTGTAACCTCGCACGCCAGGCTGTATGCGGTCGGCCGGCGATTCTCTCCAGGATTGGTATCTTGTTATTAGCTTGATCTTGGCACATTGATGCTTGCTCCCAAATTAGCTCCCCAGATTCTCAGTGCACGAACTCTCCACCGCTTTGGCGTACTGCGATCTGTGCCCCGGAACGGATCTTGCCCTCGTCTGGGTCCATCCGTCAATTCAACAACCTGATATTTCGGGCTAGACTTTATTATCTTTTTATCTCGTACATCCACTAGGGGAATCAGTCAAATTCTCCGCGCACGGACATTTAATCGCATTTGACTTATCATTTGCTCTAATGGCGCCGCCACAGTTGTCTTGTGGGGCTCATTGGCAGCCAAGAGAGCCAGCCTCAGTGATCAGTCTTTCCAGCTTCGCGACTACAGACAGCTGTCGACTTTCCTTTACTATCATTATTACTTGTAAGACAGTATCTCTTCCCGCTGAATGCCCTCATCGAACCCATGCCTTTGAAAGAGTCTGGAAAACGTGCAAAGTGGTGGAAGAAGCTTTGCGGAGATCGTAGCAAAGCCACCTCGCCAGCTCCATCCCCTACTCAATCCATAGGTATGTCAAGACGAATGCCGAAGTTATGAACCCTTCTAAAAATTTTCAAGCACCAATAAAGGCCCAGTCTCCTAAGCAGGGTGATGTACAACGCGACACGAAAGCTTCCAGCAACGCAACAGAACAACATGCTCCTTCGAAGCCGTCTGCCGCTGATGTTCGGACAACTGGAGCGGGCACAGACGCAGGAGGTAAAGAGCCTCCTCAACCAGCTACGGCGTTCGCCCTCAAAAATACCCCGAAATCTCCTCCCAGCGACAATACGCAGACACACGTCGTCCCGTCCATCGAACCCCAAGCCAAAGAGTTGCAGCCTACAGCGGATCCCACACAGCAACAGAGTACTGCCCTCTCCACATCCCAGAGGCTGTGGAACGCCGCTTATGACAGGCTCGAGGAGGATAAAGATACCGCAAAGCTTGTCAGATCTTACGTGGAGACCGTAACGGAAGTTCTCAAGGCGAACACTCCCAAAATTGTCGCTTCTGAAGCTGATGATATTTCTGCCGAACTGAAAGACCCGGCCAAGCGACAGAAATACCTTGGAGATCTGGTGAAGGAAGGTCAGTCCAAAGTTGCCACACCATCGAAGATTACAAAGGGAGTAGGTGACATCGCCCAGTTCGTTCTTTCGGCCAAGGGAATGATCGACGCAGCGATTCAGAACATACCGCAGGCTGCGCTTCCATGGGCTGGCGTGTGTATTGGATTACAGGTGGGTAATCATCCCTCGCAGTTACTTGGCCTCTGTATCGACTAACCTCCATCTAGATCCTCTTAAATCCTGCGAAAGCTTCGAAATCCAACCTTGCTGGCATCACACATGTTGTTTCTAGAATGGATTGGTATTGTGCCCTCACAGAACATCTAGACAAGAGCAACATCAAGGTTGGAGATGAGTCTTTTGAATCAATCCTACAGCTGTTGGAAGAGGAGGTTATCACACTCTATCAGGCTCTTCTTCAGTATCAGATGAAGAGCATCTGCTCCTACTATTATAGAAATCAAGTCTTTGTTTTTCTCCGCGGCCTTGCGAATCTAGATGACTGGGATGGTGATTTGAAGAGTGTCACGGATGCGGAAGAGACTCTCCAGAAGGATTTGGACCGTTACACTAGCCAGCATATGAAGAGCACCCTAGGCCAACTAGTTAAGCATGCCCAAGGAAGGGAGGAACTGCTTGGTGATATTCGTCAGGACATTCGACATTTCATCTCTCAGCAGAAGGACATTCGCAGGGATGATATGGAGACAGCCTGCCGTAAGGATCTCCGCGTCGTTGATCCGCAACACGATATGGAGAGGATCGAGAAGAGTAAGGATAAGCTACTCGAAGATGCATACAAGTGGATCCTTGGCACTAAGGAGTATGCAGCGTTCACCGATTGGGACGATAGCAGACCTGATTTCTCGTCATCTCAACTGCTGTGGATAAAGGGACACGCTGGCACGGGTAAGACAATGCTCATGATTGGTATTATCCGCGAACTCTCCTCTAAGCCCATTGTTCTGGCACCAAATCTTTCATTTTTCTTCTGTCAAGGCACAGACACGGCCCTTAGTAATGCTATAGCTGTCCTAAGATCGCTGATCTGGCTCCTGCTTATTCAACAGCCGCATCTCATGTCGCATTTACTACAGAAGTACAATGAGTCGGGCGCCGATCTCTTCAAAGACAGAAACGCTTTCTACGCTCTGTCTGAAGTGTTTCAGAACATGCTGAAAGATCCTCACCTGTCATTAGTGTACCTTGCAGTCGATGCCCTTGATGAGTGTGAACAGGGGCTGTCGGACCTTATCCAGCTTATTTCGACTTCTCTTAGCCTCTCGAAAAGGGTTAAGTGGCTAGTCTCTAGCCGCCCGAGTATCAAGCTTAATAACCCGCACACTATAGGGAAGCTGCTTGAGCTAGATACGCAAAATCTGAAAGATCCCGTCAACGCGTATGTCCGCCACAAGCTCCTCGGCCTAAAGGGAAGAGAAGGCTACAATGAAGACATTTTAGGAAAAGTTTCATGTGCGATTCACCAAAGAGCCGAAAACACCTTCCTTTGGGTAGCTCTCGTCTTCAAGCGGCTGGACTCTGTTGAAGGATGGTATGCCGCTGAGATCATCGAACAGATCCCTTCTGGCTTATCAGAACTTTATAGCCACATGATGAAAAAAATTAAGGACGGACAGATGCGAGATCCGGAATATTGCAAGAATGTCCTGGTGGCTACTTCTCTCGCATTTCGCCCACTCTCCCTCTCCGAACTCATCGTCGTTGCTGGTTTGCCACCCGAGATCAAACCGCAGAATATTGTCGACAAATGCAGCTCATTTCTTGTTATAAATGCGAAGACCGTCTATCTGATTCATCAGTCCGCCAAGGACTATCTCGAGGCGAATTTTAAGTCTAAACTTCAGCCGGCAGGGGTTGCCCAAGGGCATGTGGATATCAGCAGACGCTCCATTGATGCGATGTCCTCAATGCTAGTGAAAAACGCCTACGCTCTCCCATTCGGGTTCAAACCAAAGGATATTCAAACACCGGATCCGGACCCACTAGCGCCAATACGATATTCCTGTGTCTTCTGGGCTGATCATCTCTGCTCCCTGAACAGCGAGAGCCCTGAGTGTAAGACAAAATTAATGAACGGACGAGTGTTGAGGTTTCTAGAGGAACGCTTCCTCCGCTGGCTTGAAAGTCTATCTCTCCTTGGAAAACTCTCAGACGGAGTATGGTCGATAAGGAAGCTCCTGCATGTCGCCCAGGTATGTTTATTGCACTATGATTGTATCTAACTACTAAATACTGCCAGTTGCTACCAGATGTAAGCTCTCAACTTATTGAATTTCTGAAAGACGCTGAGACATTTGTTCTCAATCACGCACCGATTATAGAACGGGCTCCGTTACAGATATATGTCTCCGCACTTGTGTTCAGCCCAGTGACGAGCAAGGTCCGAAATAAGCAATGGGAAGAAACGCTATCATCTATCAAAGCGATCGCAGGTATAAAAGACCGCTGGAGCGCTCATCAGCAGACACTCGAGGGGCATAGCGAGTATGTTAATGCAGTTGCTTTCTCACCAGATGGCAAAACGCTAGCATCAGCTTCAGATGATCATACTCTTCGGCTCTGGGATGCAGTAACAGGCGCTCATCAGCAGACACTCGAGGGGCATAGCGAGTATGTTAATGCAGTTGCTTTCTCACCAGATAGCAAAACGCTAGCATCAGCTTCAGATGATCATACTCTTCGGCTTTGGGATGCAGCAACAGGCGCTCATCAGCAGATACTCGAGGGGCATAACGATTATATTAGAGTAGTTGCTTTCTCACCAGATGGCAAAACGCTAGCATCAGCTTCAGATGATCATACTCTTCGGCTTTGGGATGCAGCAACAGGCGCTCATCAGCAGACACTCGAGGGGCATAGCGAGTATGTTAATGCAGTTGCTTTCTCACCAGATAGCAAAACGCTAGCATCAGCTTCAGATGATCATACTCTTCGGCTTTGGGATGCAGCAACAGGCGCTCATCAGCAAACTATTGAAACTAAGTATTCTTCTGATCTAATATTCTCAGAGGATGGTCAATATCTAGAGACAAGACGTCAATCGTTTAAGCTCTCTTTAAAATCTGCTTCACCTAGTAAATATCCTGAACAAAAGCCAGATAACGATCTGTTCGTTGATAATGAGTGGGTGACTCTAAATGGAGAAAATCACCTTTGGCTCCCAAAAGATTATAGAGCTACATGTGTAGCTGTATATGGCAATATTGCTGTCTTGGGTCATAGACCTGGTGGCTTAACATTCTTGCAATACACAATTCCTTAGTGTTAGTATTATTATTAGACTAATCAATTAATAACTTACTATTTTTATATTCTCCCCTTTAAAAGAAGGGTCTGGGTGTAGCGATACATTTATACCAAGTCAAATTTGCCTCTAGAAACTGCCCAAGCCTTCTCGAATATTCCAGTAAATTGGGGCCAGTTGCACTGAGCACAAGTCAATTGGTCGAAGCTTAGCTAGTAAGCTTAAGGGTTGACACTCAGATAAAGCTACTCTCCCCCCCCTAGAACTATTGTTAAAATGAGGAATTTGGCTTTAGCACAACCAGGGTGTTCAACCAGTAAAGTTGATAGGATTCTCAGAGCTTGCCACAGAAAGCTTCTACCGACCTTACTATCTAAACCCTAAGCCAGCTAAATTAGGTTCAACAGGGACTGAATTGGGTTAAGCAGGGCACTGGCGAGGGTGACTGTAGGTATTCTGACCACTCAAATCAGGTCCTTCTTGTATGCGTGGGGCAGACCCATCGACTAACAATAGTTCTAGGGGGGGGGAGAGTAATTGTTAGAGCCACTCTTGGTGGGGTAGGTGGAGTAGGTGGGCCTATATCCACCACCTTAAAACTGAACGTCGTAGTGATCGATTAGGCTTGCTAAGCCTGTGGCAAATAGGCCTAGAGAGGCCTATATATATGGCTGGTCCTTCCCACTGTAGATAGCCCATGGGTTCAGCAACGAGTACCTTCAAATTGATGTCCTTTTAAGCCTATATGTATATCGACCTTATCATTATATATACCCGCTGTGCCTCTGTTCAAGACTAAATTGTCGTATTTCGTTCTCACCGAAATTCTGGTTCAGCTATATTATCACAGTTAGGGGCCTTCCAGGCCAATAGTAACTGAATCGTGTATAGGGAGCGTATAGGATAGCTGTGAATAACGTTGCGTTGGGCGAAACCAGTAATAAAGAACTGGCTATCCTCCATTCGATGAATGGCATATTAATTGTCTTAGAAGTTACGTTATTTGTAGTACGTCATAGAGTTGAGAACATACTGTAAAAGAGTGATCTTAAACTGAAATACGAAGTTATGTATAATTGTAAGGAACTTGTATATATATAGTAGTAGTAGTAGTAATTTGCGCCCGGCGGGCTGCGTGTTAGTCCCGTGGTCTTGTGACCTCGGGAAGGGTATGAAGACGTGCTAAGCTAAGAAATTATATACAGGATGACTATAGAAAGCATTTCATGCATGGTGCGTTGTGGCCATGGGCTGGTCTATTGATACCCCTCCCCGCCGGTTGGGCTGGATTTAAATTGGGTACGTGTGGAGTGGATTCCATTGAGTTGTATGTGGCCTTAGGGTCTGGGTTTGACCGGTGTGGCAGTGATTATTCATGGGCTAGTGGCTGGTCAAATGCCACCTGTAGTAGGTAGACCTTGAGTCTCCTCTACTAGGCTGGCTAGGAATCACCTCTTGTAGGCTGGTCAAATGCCACCTGTAGTAGGTAGACCTTGAGTCTCCTCTACTAGGCTGGCTAGGAATCACCTCTTGTAGGCTGGTCAAATGCCACCTGTAGTAGGTAGACCTTGAGTCTCCTCTACTAGGCTGGCTAGGAATCACCTCTTGTAGGCTGGTCAAATGTCACCTGTAGTAAAGAGATAAAGTATCTTCTTCTTACAACGAGTCTACTTTCTAGGTGGATATATTGTTGAGGACAGTATTTCAAAACTTTTTATTCTGCTCTTCTTGGTATTATCTCATTACTTATCGGAATAGCACTAAAAATTCTTTTCCAGGTGTCCTATCTTGAATACCGTGTAACAACAGGCCGCTATGGATGATTCAGTGTATCCCCCCAAAGTCTCGTTGACCCAATCAAGAACACAGGTATATCCTCTTTATTCTCCCTTTTCTCCATTTCCTCTTCTCTATTTCTTACTACCTATCTACCTTCTTCTACAAAAACCAACTTTCTCTTCTTCCAGCAATCGATATCCACGAATACCTTGACAACAACTTCTCCGACAGGTAGCGCTTCAAATCTACCTGCAGTTATCAAATGGGGCGATTCTGAACCATTCCACTATATTGGCGCACCAGATCACCATCTACGAATGAATATAAACCTCGGTACAGAGGAAATACCCCAATTGATCTTTTGGTTCAGTGTAACGGTTGCAGTTACAGCGAGCCCCGAATCCTCTAGGATATGTACAAAGACGCTCTATTTTGTTATCAAAGGCAGTTTATTGGATTGGAACAGGAGTGATACATGTAATCCTGTTGGGCCTCCAAATACTGGATACAGTTACAGTACTAGCACTGCTCTACAAATAGCTGGCATATCTTCCGAGAATACCTCTATTTACCGTATATGCTTCCGGCTCCACGATCATGGTACAGTTTTCATGCCCTCGATTGTGAAGTATGCCTTTACTCCTGTGTCCGACGATGTCTTACAACTCTTGACTGATATACAGTCCCTTTCCAAGTCTAAGCAATTTTGGGCATATGTACCGTCCGAAGGATTTCTAAACTTTCGGACGAGGCTTAATCGAATACATCAAAGAACCTTTACAGATGACTTTACGATCCAGAGAGTATATAAAAATAGTATGGTATGCGACAAATGGACCAACTTCAATCATTTTGTAAGAAAGAAAAATGAAGCAAAGCGTCAAAGTACTCTTCATAGTGGAAAGCATAACTCGGATCCTCCACCACGATATCAGGGTGCTGGAATGAAACGCAAAGGTGATTCAGCAATTGATCTAATAGTGAACAATAATACTAATATCCTAACAATAAAGGTATTCATCAAAATGATGACCTCGACCAAGCGTCTATACAAACTGAAAGCGACAACCTTGACCAAGCGTTGATAGAAACCGAAAGCGATGAAGAATTGCATATAGAGCAAGAACGAGAACGCAAACATATCAAAATATCTTCCGACACTATACCAAGTAAGTAATCCCTTTTCTACCTCTTTTTCTCAAGATGTCTTAAGCACTACTAACTATGTCTCCTAGATAAATTATGCGCAGATCATCGAAGTTCCAAAGTTCGGTTCATTGAACCTTGCAGCGAAGATCTCAGCTTTCTTAAAAAGCAATTTGTTGAGTTCACAACTTGGGTATTAAATATCGATCCATGCTTGGAGAAGTATGAGCAGATCTTCTCAGATCTTGGCAGAACAGTGTCTTGTGGAGATATAACCAAATTTAACCAAATAAGGTCGGAATATATAGTGGGTATTTACTGTATATATGAGAAAAGAGGATCTAAATGGGTTTTGAGGGATTAGAGAGAAGTCCTTCCGCTTTGCAAGTAGGATAATAGCACACATAAGTATTATCGGATGGTTGATTTCGGAAATGAATATTCTCAATATTGTTAGGCTTCGGAACCTGGTATACTCAGGTCGACGAGAAGATCGTGTCGTATTGGGACAAGGGAGGGGGCTGGGTGACTAAGCACTAAGTTCTCAGTTGGAATATATGGGAAGAACAGGCTGTAATGAGGGTTTGGCACCAGACTTATTCACGCTATACAATTCAAAAATTCCCTCTCAGCTGAAATAGAAACCGTTTGAAGAAAGGTAATATAAGAATACAGTGATCATCTTTTAAGTTTCGTAGAATGCTGTGCCTAGATCGCGGCTAAGGTCCGATGCGGAAGGGCATTATGGATCTTCTGAAAAGCCATCCTCCTTCATCATTACTATCGTCTCGCAAGCAATAGCAGAAGAACCGCTTCCAGTAAATCAGGTACCGGTCCATGCTTGTCTTCTCCTGCAAGGGGCCAAAGGGCCGGCTGTGGGGCGTCCTGTGGGGCGTCCTGTGGGTGCGAGCTCGTGAGCAGTAGCCGGGTCATTAGGGTATCGTCTTCAGGCCCGCGATACAGCGATCGAAGAACAGCTGGTCCATAGCCGCACACAGCCGGCGCAGCTTGTCATCCTCCTTCGCTGGCATCCGGCTATAGAGGTAGATCGTGTCGAGATCGCGCTCTTGGAAATGCGCCGGCCACCCCGCCCGCTTTAGCCAGCTGAACCTTGGACCGTGAGGCCGTCGATCGCAGGAAGAGGATTCGTCCGCCCGCCCGTGGCCAAAGTCGGCATTGGACGGCGGGCTGTACTCTAGGTCCGTGTACTCACTTACGATCGCCTTCCGTGCCTGGTGGTGGATATTGGAGTGCTGATCCCGCAGATGGGTGTACCCGGCAGACGAGCACACGTATACAGGGTGGTGAATGAGCCAGTCGACCATAGCTGTGGTGAGCACAGTGGTGGGGAAACCTAGCGGGGGAGGTCAATGACTAAGCGCGGTAACCTTAATATTGTGTAGGCAGAACGCCTGCACCGTATAGTAGTTGGTCATACTAGTGGCTGCACCACATCAGAGCATATATCGATTGGAAGGTATCCCGAGAGGCATTTAATTCTTCCTTAATTGGATTCCGCCTGATCGCCTCAAGTTTGGAGGTTATAGCTATGATCGCAGATTAAAACGCGAATAGAAGTATAGAAAGACTTCGAATATTCAGCCTTCTATTCAGCCTCGGCAGGAAGGCAGAGGGTTAAAGGAAATGTGGCTTTAACATTTTCAGCCTCGTGGTTCACAAGCGGCTGATTACAACGATTAAGCCTAGCCTTCGGAATGTGGGGTTTGGACTTTTCTTCTTCCGAAATGCTCTATTGAAGGAGAGCTGAAGTAGTCGACTTCACATCACAATCATTAATCATTTGCACAATACAATTGTTTGATACAAAAAACACGATTTTTTCTATGGTATAAAGAAAACAATCAAATATGAGATCAATTACCGTGCACTATTTGTATACTTTGGTACAATGGTATTGTAGTACAGGGAAAAAGAAATCGTCGCAAACAATGTATTTCTGATGCTTAATTTGTTCACCTTTCAATTCACAACATTCTGATCATCCTGATCTATGTTACTTTTACTGGAAAGTGAATTTATTTTCTAGGTTCTTTGTATATTCCTACTTCGTGTAAGGAGGTAAATATTTTCACTTCTCCATATTCAAACGCTTACACTTCTTACTCTTAAAGGCTCCTTTCAACATCCACCACCACCGTATCTCCAAAATCAGACTCGACTACACCTCTACCCCGACGGCGCGAAGCCTCCCGAGATCCGCAGGATTCGAATAGCACGATATCGGTTTTAGGCTCGAAGCTAAACAATTTGACCATCTCTGTGACCTTCGCAGAGGAAGGGAGTTCTGGTGAACAATGGACCGACGCTTTGCCCACCTTTCGAACCGACGAGAGTGTATTAATATCGCATAACAATCTGGATTACACACATTTCGGGTTGGCTAAGCTATTCGGTATACTGGGTGATATCAATCAATCGCCGTTTGCCTTCGATCCTGTCAAGCATCATCTTGGTTATCAGTATTCCAAGGGTTCAATTACACCTATCAAATATGAAGGAAATTGGCGTGCTGCTCTTCAGGATTGTGTCCGCAATGAGTTATCCACTGCCAGTTTTACGTACGTACACAAGCGGAGAAATATGGAGAACCTCACAAGTTGATCATTGGTTGCACTCCTCCTCCAACTGTGGTTATGTTGTCTCGTGTAAGTATAATTTATTACTTGTTTTTTCATCTGTATAAGTAATTTACTAATTCTATATCGTTAGTGGTTCAAAGATTCAACGACCTGACTTTCCTGTGGTTATCCTTCATCCAGGAATCAGCATGATCGAGCGTAATGCTCTCAGACGCTCCTTCGATGGCGTCCGTTGTGGAGGTACTGATGACTAGCCAACATACGAGAATCAGGAAGCAGGCAGAAGCAGAGTACTAGTCGCTTCGATGACTCTTCTCTCCACCGGTTACAATATCTCGCAAGCAAGTAATGTCCGCATATTCGATCTGCCGTGGACCCCAGACAAGAGTGAACAGACCATCGGTCGAGCATATCGCAGTGGACAAACCCGTGAGGTCTTTGTGAAAGTTTTATGGACCTCTGGCAATGGAATTGAGAGGTTTTTGCATTCGGCAATGAACCTCCATCACGAAGTCAAATCCTTCTCATACGATGTTACCACAGGTGAACAGGAGAAGATACTGAAGATGAAAAGAGCTGTTTCTGGTACCGAAATATAGCGCAAGGTGTCTTCTCAAATCCGTAACGGCCTTGAAATTAACAGTGTTAGTATCAGCAACCTAGCTCTCTAAATAAATTACGCTTCAGACTTGGATGCTATACAAGCTTACAGTTCGGTGAGCGCGGAAACTTGTCAGCGGTGCGCCAAAGGCAACAGTCACTTCCAGGACTGTATTTTGATGCCTCCAGGCTCTGGACCCGATAGTTGAACTGTTTTCGAGAGTGATTGCTCGAGTTGCTTGAGATTTCACTTGGCTCTATATCTAGACCAATTACATCAACTTTGTATATTCATCTTAGCCACAATGCTCTACATCAACAATATAAATACCCTCTTACTCGGCCTTCCATACAGCCAAAGTTGAGCAGGATGACAAGGTATCTGGATGATCAAGTCCCAAAACACATTTCTGTGATTGTATACATTCCTCCATAAGTGCTATAGCTTGGGCTGCTCTGTTGGTTTCTTTCCATGTAAATGCCAGATTGTTCATACTGGTAAGCGTGTCTGGATGGTCTGCTCCGAGTTTCTTCTTGCGAGTCTCCATCACTTGCACTTGCAGCTCTTCGGCTGCTTCCCACCGCCCTTGATTCGAAAACGTCCATGCGAGATTGGCCATACTGGTGAGCGTATCTGGATGGTCTGCTCCGAGTTTCTTCTTGCGAGTCTCCATCACTTGTACTTGCAGCTCTTCGGCTGCTTCCCACCGCCCTTGATTCGAAAACGTCCATGCGAGATTGTGTATGCTGGTGAGCGTAGAAGGATGGTCCGCTCCGAGTTTCTTCTTGCGAGTCTCTATCACTTGCACTTGCAGCTCTTCGGCAGTATCCCACTTGCCTCTAAGTTTATATGCTAAGCCTAACATTGTTATACTATCCAGCGTATCATTGTGCTCTCGACCGAGAATCTTCTTTCTAACTTTCATTGCCTGAACCGACATCTCTTCCGCCTCTGTACCTTTACCCATATTCTCTGCGTACCGTGCTGCCTTGTATAATATTGAAGCCCAGTCTCTTAATGCGTCTTGTTCCTCCGGCTTTTGAGCTAGTGCTGATTGCGCATGTGGAAAAAGCGCCTGACACCTCACCCAATTCTCGTAATCTCCTGTTGGAAGCTCTGCGTTAAGGTTCCTGATAAACTGCTGTTTCCATCTCTCTTGCTGCTTGTGAGCTTCGAGCCATTTTCGCGTAGCGAGCTGCACTAGTCTATGCATTTCGAAGGTTGCACTATCCGTATTGATAGAAATGAATGAATAGTTTCGTAGAACCAAGATATCTTCTTCAAAGCTATCATTTACAGTAGACTGTGAACTACTATCTTCATCATCATCGCTATAATTGGTGATGTCAGCATGATTATCATCGTTGCTCTCCTTCTCATCTTGCTGCGAGTTTCTCTGCTCCTCCCGACTTCGAAGTAGAGCCTCGGGGATTCCTTGCCGGTCGAAAAAGCTCATAAGCGACAATAAGTCAGCAGCGGACGGTCTTGTCTCACGAATATAGTCGAATGATATTTGCCATGTAATGATAATAGAGTTCTTTGCTTCCCAATCTCGACGGAGCTGTTCGCCTTCGTAGTTAAGGAGACTCGCTTTCTTACGATCGCTCTTCTGAAAGCCCTGAAGGTAATCTCGCACGGAATAACGCGGTGCTCTTTGAAATATATATGTAGCTGCCTGAACGATGGCAAGCGGCATAAACTCGAGTGCCGCGACGAGCTCGGCAGTATCATCATTATCGTCATGCCTTCCCAATTTGTTCTCAAATAATACTAGCGCATCGGCCCTGTCCATCGGTTCAACTGTAATGATATCGCGCTGTTCAAAAACCAGCTTTAGCGCGGCGCTTCTGCTTCGTGTTGTTATGAGAATCGATCCATTCGGTGGAAGATATGTTATGAGCGGTCGTAAATTCCCACTGCTTATACTGTTCGTTTGCCCCTCTGTACCGGCACTTTGAGTCTGGACGAGGAAGCCAGCATCATCCACATTATCAAGTATAAGGACCCACTTTCCCTTCATATCATTGCGTAGCCAGTCGTGCACAAGCTGGAATATATTAGCCTGTAAATTCTGCCGGCCAGGGATCTTAACGCAGTTTGCAATATCTCGAAAACTCTGCTCAAATCGGGCAGCATTGCTTGCGTGGACCCAAAAAACCCACGTTTCCGGTGATCGGTCTCGGGTTCGGTACGCATATTCGATAGCGAGTTGTGACTTGCTTCGCAGCAGTTAGCTAACCGTAAAACAAAAGTATTCGCGCTTACCCGACGCCGCCTAGGCCTACGAGCGCAGTCCGAGACCCTGAGACAGTGCATTTCTGGTAAATCTGATCAAGTAATGTCCCTCGCTCAACAAAGTCTGTATCGCGGCTGAAGGGTATAACGATCGACGGGTTCGGTGGGGTTTCTGATCGCTCTAGAGTGGAGTCTTCGTTAGCACTGGCAAGGCTTAGACCCTTTGCAACTCACCAGGAGGGGCATAAAAATTCACTGGACCGTTATTTGTGCCAACTTGGAGGCCGCGGTTGCCGTCACCAGAAAATATCGTGGATGCCATCGCAGAAGAGTGCATTTGCAATGAATTGTTGGCAGCTGTTGAGCGTATCGATATAGTTCGCCATCCTTCAGCCGCAAAGGCTTTCGGTTGCCTGCATGGTGGCTGTTCCAAGAACGTTCTTAGACAGCATATCGAGCACAGCCTTTCACGACAGCTGCGAGAGCTTCTTGACCAGATAAAAGTCGACTCTGCCCCAGAGACACACGATATTCTTCTTGATCATACATCGCAATCCACTCCTCCTGTCATCTTTTGCGAACTACATACACCATAAATCTAGCCCGAAAACGCACAAGGCGAAGTAAATGAAAATGGAAACCCTGAAAATGCCAAGGCAGATTGATCCAAGTGATCTCGGAATCCGTATACTTGTTGATTGCGAAAGACCTATTGTTGAGTATATATTTCTATTGTATCTTGATTTTCGTGTTAACGATATAAAGCATTGTAGCTGTTCACGGACTTGGGGCTACACCATCAACGACCTGGACGAAAGCCCCGAAGCTACAGGGACAGGAACAGTATGTCGATGCAGGGCTGAGTACCACAACCCCTCTAATCCAGACGAATAGGTTCGAGGACCGTATCAATTGGCTGAGCAATCCAACAATGCTCCCAAAAAATGTCCCAAATGCGCGAATCATGACCTTCAATTATGACAGCAACTGGTACGGTGATGATGCTATCAAAGTTCGTCTTGACCATGTTGCGAATGATTTGAGACGGAAGGTTTTGCGACAACGAAAGGTAAATAAAGTGCATCTAACTTTAATTATCATAGGTTAATAATTCTAGGATTGTTCTTCACGGCCGTTAATGTTTATTGGACATTGTTTTGGTGGCCTTGTTATCGAAAAGGTATTTTACTTTGTAACCTACAAACTTCTTGTCACTAACTCTAGGTAAAGGCTATGATTCAACCTCAAATGTCGAAAATACTCGATGTCACAATAGGAGTCGTGCTACTTGGAACACCACATCGAGGTACCGATAATGTTACCTCGGGCGAACTTCTACAAAGAATTATCCGTGCTGGCACTGCGGGGGAATCAGCCTCGGTAACTGTACTACAAGCTGACAACGAGATGGTACTGGATGTAGTACATAGCTTTTCCACGATAACTCGTGAAAAGAATATTCCGGTACATTGTTTTTTTGAGCAAAAAGCCTCGAAAGTCTCCAAAATGTTTGGAGATGATTACAAGGATTTCATTGTCGATGAAAAGTCAGCTATCTTAGATGGTTGTGAAAGTTATGGCTTGCCGCTTGATCACTACCAGCTTAATAAATTCTCTGATCCTGAGGATGGAAATTGGAGAGAGCTTTCCGAGGTAATCGCCGATCTTTGCGATAATACATTAATTCATTCAAATCAAGCTACTAAGGACGATACAAACGCATTAGAGCCTGAGGCAACAATAGGGACCCAGAAGCTTACCCCACCAGCTACAGGTGTCGTTTTCTCTGGCAGTAACAATTCTGGTTTACAAATAGGTCACAGTTCTGGATCGATAACTTGGGGAAGATAAATAATTACTTTGTATCTATATCTGGTAGAAACTAAGCGATTATGAATTTATTTTGCAGTTATTAATACAAACCTTTGATATCATATCATTTCATATCGCTTTCTTGCAATTGACATATAACTCATGGCAATTAACCTTTAGGCTGAATTGTTTGAGGCTGCTACATTATGTTACATGCTTATATTTGAAAAGAACTTGCGAGCAAGGTTGTTACTGAGGACACCATTTAGCATTTTATCCTTCTATCTCTTCAGAAGTTTTTGATAAATATGTAAAACACAGTCTATTATTATTACGCTAGATCAGACCAGAAATACCGACGATGGACCACTCGACTCACTTTTCTGGAGACAATAACCAAGGCATACAAATTGGTTACAATTCTGGAACAATAGAATATATCAGTCAGCTTACTTTTAGATCTTAGCATAAAGTTATACAAGAAACTGATATACTCTAGATCAAGAAAACCCGCTTAGCCGCCTGCCAGTTGCAACGAATGCACCCTTCAATTCGTACGACCGCCAACACGAACCTACGTGCCTCCCTAACACCCGGGTAGGCCTTCTACAAGAGATATACGAGTGGGCTGATGGGCAAGATGAGTGGTGCATCTTCTGGCTAAATGGCTTAGCTGGGACGGGAAAGTCGACAATTGCGCGTACTATCGCCCGAAACTACTTCGATCAAAAGCGTCTTGGAGCCAGCTTCTTCTTCTCAAAAGGTGGTGGAGATGTTGCTCATACCCGAAAATTCGTTACGAGTTTAGCTGTACAGCTTGCACGCAATATACCATCTCTTCAACGTTATATCTGCGATGCTATTATAGAGCGGAGGGATATTGCGAGCCAGTCCCTTCGCGACCAGTGGAGGCAGCTCGTCCTCCGTCCGTTATCAAGGTTGGATGGAAGCTTATCGGCGTTCTCGTACGTGCTTATTGTAGATGCCCTTGACGAATGCGATAACGAAGAGCACATTCGAATGATTTTACAACTTCTAGCTGAGGCTCGAGCCCTAAAGACGATACAACTTCGAGTCTTTCTAACCAGCAGACCTGAAATTCCAATCCGACATAGCATATACCAGATCCCACAAGCTGAACATCGCGACTTTGTACTCCATAATATATTGTCGTCGATTATTGATCATGATATATATGTTTTCATGAAACACAATCTAGGGATAATCAGGCAGGAAAGGACTTTTGGGGATGACTGGCCAGGCGAGCATATTCTCAAAAAACTGGTTCTAAATGCCAGTGGCCTTTTCATTTGGGCTGCAACAGCTTGTCGATTCATCTGTGAAGGAAAACGATTCGCACCTAAACGATTGGATACAATTCTTAAAGGCAGTAGTAGCATTGTTATACCTCCAGAGAAGCACCTTGATGAGATATATACTACTGTCCTTAAAAATTCTATTTCCTCGGACTATCAGGACGAAGAAAAGGAAGAGTTGTACAAAATACTGAAATATACTCTTGGAAGTATAGTACTCTTGTTCTCACCTCTTTCTATCTTCTCATTAAGCAACTTGTTGAATCTTTCAAAACAAGATATCGATCAAGCAGTTGAAGATCTTCATGCGATCTTAGATATTCCAGAGGACCAAAATCGCTCACTTCGTCTACACCATCCTTCATTTCGCGACTTCCTCCTTAACAAAGAACGATGTGAAGACTCGAATATCTGGGTAGATGAGAAGCAGGCACACCAGACTTTAGCTTTTGACTGTATAAAGCTTATGTCTACTTTTCTTAAGCAAGATGTTTGCGAACAAAAGGCTTCCGGTACACTTGTAGCTAACATAGAGAGGAATCGAATAGAAGACTATCTTCCCCCAGAGGTCAGATATGCATGTCTCTACTGGATTCAGCATCTTCAGAAAGGCGGCGTGCAGCTTTACGATAACGATCGAGTTCATCATTTTCTCCATAAACATCTCCTTCACTGGCTTGAAGCCCTTAGCTGGATCAAGAAGCTTTCAGAGGGTATTGTTGCGATAAGTTCTTTAGAATCTTATATTTCAGTGAGTCAAAATAAATTTTAAAGAATTTAACTAATAGATAATATAGACTACTGAGCATCCTAAACTCTATGCTTTTATTCATGATGCTAGACGATTTGTCCTTCATAACCGAGTAGGAATTGAACAGAATCCTCTTCAAATATATTGCTCGGCCCTTTACTTTGCTCCGGAGAAAAGTATTATTCGAGAAACGTTCCAAGGCTGTATTCCTAATTGGATTTTTAAAATATCAAGGACACGATCAGATTGGAATGCCTCTCTGCAAACACTCGAGGGCCACTCAAGCTGGAGTACATCAGTAGCCTATTCACCGGATGGTAAGATGGTGGCTTCTGGTTCTGAGGATGAAACTATCCGGCTTTGGGATACTATGACAGGCACGGCGTTGCAAACACTCGAAGGCCACTCAAGCTGGGTTACGTCAGTAGCCTTTTCGCCAAACAGTAAGATGGTGGCTTCTGGTTCTAACGATAAAACCATCCGGCTTTGGGATGTGATAACAGGCACGGCTTTGCGGACGCTTAATGGCCACTCGGATTCAGTTAACTCGGTAGCCTTTTCGCCAGACAGTAAGATAATGGCTTCTTCCGGTAATGAGGATGGATCGATCCAACTTTGGGATATGACAACGGGTATACCGTTGCAAATAGTCGAGGGCCACTCAAGCTGGGTTAACTCAGTAGCCTTTTCGCCGGACGGTAAAATAGTGGCTTCCGGTTCTGCTGATAAAACGATCCGGCTTTGGAATACAGCGGAGGGCACATGGTTGCAAACACTCACGGGCCACTCAAGCTGGGTTAACTCAGTAGCCTTTTCGCCGGACGGTAAAATAGTGGCTTCTGGTTCTGCCGATAAAACCATCCGGCTTTGGGATATAATAACAGGCGCGGCTTTGCGGACGCTTAATGGCCACTCGGATTCAGTTGGGTCAGTAGCATTTTCGCCGGACAGTAAGAAGGTGGTCTCTGCTGACGGAAGGATCCGGCTTTGGGATGCAGCGACGGGCACGCTGTTGCAGACGCTCAAGGGCCACTTGGATTCAGTTGACTCAGTAGCCTTTTCGCCAGACAGTAAGATAATGGCTTCTTCCGGTAGTCAGGATGGATCGATCCAACTTTGGGATATGACAACGGGTATACCGTTGCAAATAGTCGAGGGCCACTCAAGCTGGGTTTATTCAGTAGCATTTTCGCCGGACGGTAAAATAGTGGCTTCCGGTTCTGCTGATAAAACGATCCGGCTTTGGGATACAGCAGAGGGCACATGGTTGCAAACACTCGAGGGCCACTCAGATTCAGTTACGTCAGTAGCCTTTTCGCCGGACGGCAAGATAGTCGCTTCCGGTTCTAATGATAAAACGATCCGGCTTTGGGATACAGCAGAGGGCACATGGTTGCAAACACTCGAGGGCCACTCAGATTCAGTTACGTCAGTAGCCTTTTCGCCGGACGGCAAGATAGTCGCTTCCGGTTCTGCTGATAAAACGATCCGGCTTTGGGATACAGCAGAGGGCACATGGTTGCAAACACTCACGGGCCACTCAGATTCAGTTACGTCAGTAGCATTTTCACCAGACGGCAAGATAGTCGCTTCCGGTTCTGCTGATAAAACGATCCGGCTTTGGGGTACAGCAGAGGGCACACAGTTGCAAACACTCGTGGGCCACTCAGGCTGGGTTGAGTCAGTAGCCTTTTCACCAGATGGTATGAAGGTAGCTTCTGACTCTGACGATGGAACAATCCGGCTTTGGGATACGGCGAGGGGCATGCCATTACAAACACTTCTGGGCTATAATCATCTTGGGGCGTCATCCGCCTTTGGGCAATACTTGGTATTAGATAGCTGGATAGTTCAACAGGCGGATGAAGGATTACAAAATATTCTTTGGCTCCCTGCTGATTTTAGGCCTTCTTGTGTAGCTATTCATATGGGAGTTATAGCTATGGGACATTCATCCGGGGGCGTTTTCTTCTTCAAAATGGGAAAATAGTTAAAGGATATGTTACGACAGGTAACAAAGCACATGACTACGAGGACGGGCTCTGCGCTTTTCGTCGGCTCTTCGAATCAACGCGCGTAGATCTAGGTGTCGTTGAATCTTCCAATACTGTGCAAGCTGTCCTTTCAGCAGAAACGGTTGCAGGTATGGCCTAAATTATTGTGGCTGTTTTGTTGCTAACAAACATAGTTGCCGCAGTACATTGTTATTTTGAACAGAAAAGCTCGAAGGTATCCAAAATGTTCGGGGACAACTATAAGGTATGTATAGAATACCATTAATATTGAACAGGTATGTTGATTTTATCATTAATAGGATTTTATTGTTGATGAAGATTCGGCGAACTTGGATGGCTGTGAAAGCTATGGTCAACCGCTCGACCACTATGAGCTTAATAAATTTTCTGACCCCAAGGACGGAAATTGGAGAAAGCTTTCTGGGGTAATTACTTAAGTAGCATTAAGTTCGTTGACCTATACTGTACCTGCTCATCTTTGCTATCTTTCTCTTTTTTCCATCGCCATCTCCATATTCTTCCCTCTCCATTTCCATCGCTATCTCCATATCCTTCTATC
This sequence comes from Rutstroemia sp. NJR-2017a WRK4, assembly GCA_002946385.1. Classification (NCBI taxonomy): domain Eukaryota; kingdom Fungi; phylum Ascomycota; class Leotiomycetes; order Helotiales; family Rutstroemiaceae; genus Rutstroemia; species Rutstroemia sp. NJR-2017a WRK4. The sequence continues at coordinate 26,136 of NJPR01000064.1, forward strand.
TCCATTTCCATCGCTATCTCTATATCCTTTCATCTCTATTGCACAACATCTATTACGATTATACAAACGCAGTCTTTCTATTGTTATCTCATTATCCCTCTATCGCCCATCTATTACGACCACACGAGCACGGTCTTTCCATCGTCATCTCCATCGCACAACATCTATTACGAACATACAAGCACAGTCTTTCCAACAAAATCGCTCCTATATTGTGTTGTGTACAAGAGTTGTATCTTACAGTATCTACTGTCTAGAACAACCCTGGCGGCGGTTACGTCCTTACAGCATCTGCTGTTTAGAACAACCCTGGCGGCGGTTACGTCCTTACAGCACCTACTGTTTAGAACAACTTCAACACAATTCATATAGTAGCTTTTTTGATCACTTCTATATCTCATTCTGTCCGAAGAGTCAAGGCTGCTCTATAGCCTGGGTGGGTGGGAAGCACACATAAAGTGTGGGCTAGCATTGTTTTAAATGCAATTATTCTTTAACTACGTTTTATTGCTAATTATAATCATAGGACTAAATATGTCGATATCGGTTCCGATCGAAAAACTTCAGCTAGAAAAACTTCTTGACGAGAGGGTATTTGTAAAATGGGTAGATGAATCAGGTACAACATTCACACTAGGTTCTTGCTTGCATGACAACAAGCAGACACCCGATTTTTTCATGGCTGCATATCGTGATACGGAAGGACAGATTCATATTCACTTTAAGCTTCAGGTGTTTGTTAAGCTTGCCGGTAAGAAACAACGAATAGATATGTTATTGATTGTTCCTCCAGATGCCGATTTTGCAAATGCCTCTACACCTTGTCCAATATCGAGCATCGATGATTTATCTCACGACGTTTCTGCTATTCATGAAGCCGGTTTAAGCAATGCACAGCATGTTTTCCTTCTACAATTCAATCTCACCACGAAGGGATTCGTCGTTACGAAGAAGAAGACTACTACAATCAGACCTCATACTACGACTACAAACATGTTGATTCGTGGCCTTGAGTCTCTGTCTAATACTACAATCTTCAGCGTATATATGAGGCCAAGTACTTACGCGAAAGTGAACCTGGAGAAACTTCGTACGCATTTTAGCAATACTTATACTGCTACCGATACACACAAAACCAACTTAAAGGAAATGTATATTCAACAAGGGGCTATATTACTAGAATGGAGTAAATTCGTATACAAGAAGCAACAACACCCAATACCGCCAATATATGCTCAGCTATCTCCGGAAGTTCAGAGTCCTCCGTCACTGTCCCATCATGCTCAGTCATCTCCGGAAGAACAAGTTCGTCAGTCACCGCCTGTGGATGCTCAGCTATCTCCGGAAGCACAGGTTTCTCAGTCATCACTCATTATTTTCGAAGAACCGATTGAAGAAACACCATTGTACCAGGGTCAAGGGGGCAAGATAAATGAGGGAGATAGCCTGGAATCTAGCACTGCGGGCGACGGCGATGATATTAGCAATGAAGTACACGATCATCCTCCAGAATACGAAGCGTCAGGCTCTGCCCCTATCTACCCTAACCTCGACAAAGGCAAAAAGCGTCTTCGTCAAGGCAGTAGTCCCGAGATATACCAAGAGCAGAAATCACGACGCCCAGCCGATATAGAGGATTTTCTACAGTCGCGCCTATCAGCCCTTGAACAGCGTTTCGACAATACACTTGCGGCCCACGAGAAGAAGGTAGTAGAACTCATTGGGCAGGCCGAGTCACGAATAATAGACATACTCCGTAGAGAGATAGGCAAGCAGTCGGCTGATTTCGAGGAGTCGTTGGACAGGAAGGTCAAGGAGGAGATGGTAGAGCTGGAAGAGACAGTGATGCGGAACATTAGCGAGGCGCCACTACAGGCTACTCTGACCTTTCCTGAACATCTTTGGTACTGAACCATTCCCTATTTTCTGGGCCTATCTTCTCCGGGGCAGACTTGTTCTTAGCACCTCAAGTAGGGAATTATATAACTAGCTTAGTCCAGTTTAGTTAACTTAGTACTAAGCTAATTAATCTAGTGAGAACGAAGATCTATAAACTAGAATGTATTTCCTTAGTATATGGAGCTTTGTACTTAACTCAAATAGTAATTCAATTACTTAGTTACTACTTGGTACGAACCAATTGTCCAACCTCCTGCTTGACTGCTTCAATATATAACCTCAATATCTTTCTACCACTATACAAATTGACCATTTGTAGAACCTGGACTTGATCCTTTCAATAGTTCTACTGTTGTGATGAACCTTCAATAATAGAGTAAGTTAAGCCTTAGAATTAACAACTAAAGAACTAAGAGAGCTAAAGAGCTCGAAGAGTTTATATACAATAGCCGGGTCATTACCGTCTTCAGGCCTGCGATACAGCGATCGAAGAACAGCTGGTCTATATCCACATACAGCCGGCGCAGCTTGTCATCCTCCTTCGCTGGCATCCGGCTACAGAACGTGTCGAGATCGCGCTCTTGGAAATGCACCGGCTACCCCGCCCGCTTTAGCCAGATGATGGTCTCGTGCTTGTCGACGCCGGCGGCTAGGACCTTGTGCAGCTTCTCCTACTGCTCGCGCTCGGACGCCTACTGCTCCTTGATCTCCTCCACCAGTTGGCTGTACCTCTGCCTCCACTGCAGCCTCAGCAATAGTCACACAAAAGTAGTGCACAGCCGACTTCGGCCCCGTGAAGAAGGTCTGCAGCTGAACCTTAGACCATTACTTACCCTCCGCTCCGCTCCCGGTGTGGTCCTTGTTCCAGTGCACCTGGAACCACTTCCAGCTCGGCGTTAAGAACCCACAGGGCCTGCACGTAAAGCCATCGTGGACCGTGAGGCCGTCGATCGCAGGAAGGGGATTCGCTCGCCCGGGGCCAAAGTCGGCATTGAACGGCGGGCTGTACTCTAGGTCCGTGTACTCACTCACGATCGCCTTCCGTGCCTGGCGGTGGATATCGGAGTGCTGATCCCGCAGATTGGCAGGCAGGCTTGAAAGCGCATACCCGTGTACCCGGCAGATGAGCACACGTATACAGGGTGGTGAATGACCATAGCTGTGGTGAGCACAGGGGTGGGGAAACAGGACAGTTGGTACATTGGAATACTTTTCGTCCTCTAAATTATTTTTGATGGGCGGGAGATCGAGAACGTACAATACGAATTATGAGCAAGTTGTAAATAATTCAATAATATGCAAGATAAGGTATTTTCGCAACTTTCAGATTATACTAAAGATAATACTATTTTATAACCTTCAGTTAGTTCCTCGATGAGGTACTAGCGATATGCGAATAATATTTATATTGCGATTCCTAGCAAATCTCCTCCTCGCCTCTACCATCAGTCGGTATAGGAAATATCTACAGAACATGATCAAGCTTTCCTCTTTTCCGTCTTCGATCACGACAGGCATAATACCACTCCATTGTGATTCGTAACATCAGGAGGAAAAACAACACGATTGCGATCCCACAAAGTAGAGCTGCTGCTACAATGCTAGTGAATCGACTTAGTTCCCAGATACTTCGCCACGGAACACTGCTAAGGGATTCCACCGTCATTTCCAATTGCAAAGCATTTAAGATAATAGACAACATTCCAAGAATGAAGAGTATAGGACCATAAAACCGCGCAAAGTATGCACCATATTGGCCATGGATCTTATGGAAGGTGCTCTTTCCAAGAATAATTTTAATATAAAAATTCAATCTCGAAAGGCGTATCTCTCCAAAAGCATAACGTCCCGTAACATCAGTGTCATCAATTTTCCGGAGATCAGAAGCAAATTTAGAAAAAGACTCCCAAGTTGTTCCTTCTGGTAATAGCTTCTTCTCCATAGCAATATTAAAATCAGACTCATAACACACCAGATATCGATATGTGCGTAGGAATCCGAGTGCTGAACGTCTGATAATCTCTCTTTCCAGGCCAAGTGTTGAAGCCGGCGACATCAGATAGATGTTCCAGAAGTCAAAGGACAGTAAATACTTGGGCAGAGGTTTGATAAAAATTCTGTCATAGTACCAGACCAGATGAAGTTCGGGATTCTCCGAGATAATGATATTCCGTAGCTTCACAGCCTGATGATGGAGGGGTCCAATATGCGCACTTGATTGGGTCGACATCCACCATAAACGAGGTGACATTTTTTCTAGTATTGGTGTGCGGAGATCTTTGGATATAAAGGTTGCTAACTCCGTCGTGTCTTGAAGCGAAATCTGGGGATAACCAGGTAGTTGTTGAGCTTCATCCGGGCCACGCAATCCTTTATACAATTCATACTCTTTCGCGAAGGGGCATTTTAGCGATATCGAACTGATATTCATCTTGCTGGTCGTTTTATTGTTGCAGCTCAGCTTAGGGGAAAGAAGAGGCGAAATTTTTTGGAGAAAGCAAGCAAATTGAGTATATTTTATTTATGCTGAAAACGATCTTTCGTACACACACCGAGTATATATGCATCTGCGGCTCTGCCTCGACGTTCCAAAGTGTGCCACCGTGTCAACCTGCCTAACAGATGCACCAATCACATCGACTGAAAAACATGTAGGACACAGCCTCAACACAGCCTTCTGCGACAAATTTTTCGGGGCATAAAATCTGCTCTTCTCCTCAGATATACCAGTTTCTTTGTAGTTGCTCATCGTATTACATCTCGCACTAATCGTGGGTGCCCCACTTATGCTTTTATCATGCCAGCATGCGCTTAAGTGGGCGAAAGCGAATGAGAACACGCAAACGAATGAGACTTTTTTTGGACTAAAAGTACCTCTTTTTTGTATGCAGCACCATATAAATGTTAAGTACATGGAAGTGAATCGTATTTGCAAATTCCCAAGCTACTTCAAATCAATTTTCTTCTTCTTCGTCATCAATATCGATTAAAATCTGGTCTCGCTGTAGCTCAAACTCATCACCCATTTGGGCTAGCATATCCATTTCCTGTGTACTATACCCCTCTGCTTGAGCTTCTAGCCAGTCTATTCAACCTTTTTAATCTGATCTAACTGGGCCTGATCCTTAGAAGGATCGTAGACCGCAATGAGAAGTGCTTCCGGAATAGGCTGTTTAGCCTTTTGTAGCTCAGTCACTTCCTTATTGTTCGCTCTCTGCTGCCGCCGAGCTGCTTTCCCGTCCTCCTCGAGCTGCTTATATAGTGCTCGAAGCTTAGTATCAATCGCTTTCCTAGCTTTCTTCTTTTCTAGCTCAGCCTCTTTAAGTCTTTTCTCTTTTAACTTGGCTAATGCAACTGCAGGGCTCAGTTCTCCCCCTACTTGAATCACCTTCTTACTTCGTATCTTAGAAGTCTTCTGATTGTCGACCTTTTCTCGAAGGAGGTTTAATGTAGCTGTAGATAACTCCCCTTGATAAAGTATTGAAGTAATCCCATCCATTGTATTTCTATATCGTTGACGTGTAGGTGAGCTTAATAAAGCTGGTATCTTGCGGTTTAACTCTTCAATCTGTACAACCCCGTCGATATAAGTTCGGGGTGTAGATGGCAATAATGGTTCGGGTTCAATACCATCTAGCTGATTCGGTTTAGCTGCTTTAATAAACCTAGCTACATTCCCCTTAACCACTTCTACATCAGCTGGCCACATACCAGCATCTCGGAATGCATGTTTAATATGGTCAACCTTACTCGTTTGAGATCGGATCCAAGGGAGGTCGCGGATGAAATGGGGGATACTGTATTCGATATCCAGAGTTGCCATAGACTTCCGTATAACCATTTGTTGCCAGTGCTTCCATTGGTTGAAGTACTTGACATCGCAGGGTTGCATAAGATGAGTTGCATGAGAAATATACGTCCAGATAATAATCTTACGTCGGGATGCTAGCAGAATAAGCTCTTCTTGTAGATGACTTCCATGATTGTCCAATAGAACCATCTTCCAGGGTAATGCAGTTGTATCCTCCAGTTGCACTTCTCGGCCGATTTGAGCAAGGAAGTGTTTAAACCACTTCATAGTAAGCTGATCATTTGTAAACCCTGACTTGGATAATACATATGATTCTTCTCCTTCGTCCGGTTGTCGTAGCTCCCACCATGACTCCATATGTTGCTTGCCAGATATGATGACCATTGGATAGACTGCAGTACCATCTGCACATATAGTCTCCATTACGGTCATTGACCTACGATTCTCAGGGGTCTCTTCGTAAACCTCTGTAACCTCAACTGGAACTACAACCTCCTGGCCGACCAAGCAGGCTAGTCGTACATTTGTCTCGTCCATATTATAGAGGTTCTCCGTAGTGATCTTATATCTGGCTAACCCTGATTTATAGTCGGCAAACCAACGCTCTATATGGCCCAAATCATGTGCCCCGACGCGTTTATAATTAATCGGCTTCGTACGGACTGTATGGAGGGATTTTGTCGACTTGAACCATTGTTGAAACCACCTCCAGCTAGGGGGCTCCGTATGCGGGTTATCCTCTGCTTTTAGACGTGCAATAGCAGCATAGATCTGCCTCTTAGTGGCATATTGACGGGTATTACTTTGATCCTGAATCCAGTGCAAAATGGCATCCTCCTGGGCCGCCGACAGGATTCGATTAAGGCCTCCCTGTGGTGTTCTCCCGTCTGTACCAGCCTGTATATGACGGTGCAAAGTCTTATAGTTGACCTTAAATAACCGTGCAACTACAGCTAATTTATCCCCAGGGTGTTGCCGCGCCCAAATAAGAGCTTCGGGCAAGCGTTCCTCAGGGGCAAGCATCGAGGGTACCGGAATTTTGATGATTTTGGGTGTGAAAATGGTTGATTTATGGTACCTACGATAATAAAAAAGTCTCATTCGCTTGCGTGTTCTCATTCGCTTTCGCCCACTTAAGCGCATGCTGGCATGATAAAAGCATAAGTGGGGCACCCACGATTATATTTTGCTAGTTACGCATCCTAAACCAAAGGCGACCAAGCACAAGAAAAAGCGAAAAAATGGAAACTTTGAAGATGCCTAGGCAGATTGATTCTCGGGATTTGGGACTTCAGGTACTTGTCGATTGCGAGAGCCCTGATGTTGAGTATGTATCAGTGTGCCTTGCTCTTTAACTATTGACCATTACATAGTATAGTGGCTGTTCATGGACTTGGGGCTACACCATCGACGACCTGGACCAAAGCAGTCAAGCAACAGGAACGCGCAGAGCCGAAGAATATCAATTGGTACAGCAATTTAATGATGCTCTTACCCACGACCGGGACCAAGGCACCTGTTCAGGAGGAGAAGCGTATCAATTGGCTCAGCGATCCAACGATGCTTCCAGCACTTGTTACGAATGCCCGAATAATGACCTTCAATTATGATAGCAACTGGTACGGCGATGATGCTATCAAACTTCGCCTTGTTCATGTCGCGAATGATTTGAGTCGTGAGCTTGAGCGACAACGAAGGGTAAGATTAGTTAAGGCGTGCCCGCTGAACCTGATTTAGTAAGGGCTACTACTAATAGTTTTCAGGATTGCTCTTCACGGCGACTAATTTTCATTGGTCATTGCTTTGGTGGTCTGGTTATTGAAAAGGTATTTTATTTTATGTAACGTGCAACCCCACCAAGTTGGCCACCCCACCAAGTTGGCCACTTTTAATAATTAGAAGCAACACATTTTCATCAATTAATTAATCAACAACCAACGATGATAGACCATGATAAAGAACGCCGAATTAATCTCGCGATCGCGGCGATTCGATCGGTACCTCCTTTAAGTGTACGCAAGGCCGGGCGCATATACGGCATCCCTCGGAGTACATTAGCCCTTCGAATGGCTGGTAGACAGCCACAGAGCGAGACAACACTACGGGTACGCCGGTTCAGTGTAATAGAGGAGAATGTTATAGTTCAATATGTACTTGATCTAGATTCAAGAGGATTTCCGCCTAGCCTAAGTACTGTTGAAGATATAGCCAACCATCTTGTGGCTCTTAAGGGCGGAGGGCATGTCGGAAAGCACTGGGTTGAACGCTTTCTAAATCGACGTACGGAGCTGAAAACACGCTTTAATCGAGTATATGATTATCAGAGAGCTCTTAATGAAGATCCAGCACTCATTTCCAAGTGGTTTGAGCTGTTTAAATCGACAAAAGACGAATATGGGATCCTGGACGACGACGTCTGGAACCTCGATGAGACGGGATTTATGATGGGCATGATCCATCCCCATATGGTTGTTACGAAAGCTGAACGGGTAGGAAGGGCGAAGAGCATTCAGCCTGGGAATCGAGATTGGGCTACAGCGATTGTTGCGATCAGTGCAGGAGGAGAAGTGATCCCGCCATACCTCTTAGTAAAAGGGGTTATTGCATATACTCTTTGGGTAACGACGACGGGCTGGCCGACATCATGGCCTATTAAACCTACAGAGAATGGATGGACGAACGATGAGACGGGACTAGATTGGATCCAGCATTTTGACAAGCATACAGCTAGCCTTGCGAAGGGCATATGGAGGTTGCTTGTTCTTGATGGCCATGGCAGCCATATGACGGTTGCATTTCATGAATACTGTACCGAGCATAAGATTAAAGTGCTCTGCTTACCTCCGCACTCTTCTCACTTGACGCAGCCAGCTGATGTTGGCCTATTCCAGCCATTAAAGCGGGCATATGGGCTCCAAATCGATGAGTTGATGAAAGCATCTCAAACACATATTGCAAAAGAGGACTTCCTTGCTGCGTTCCGAAGAGCATTCGCAGAGGCCATTACGGAAAAGAATTCAAAAGCCGGATTCAGAGCAGCTGGATTAGTCCCCTTCAATCCCCAAGAGGTCATTTCTAAGCTGGATATCAGACTACGAACCCCCTCTCCTAGCACCCCGTCGCTATCACCCCCTTGGACCTCTCAAACGCCACAAGATCCGAAAGGGACCTTAGCTCAAACAGACCTTATTCGAGAACGTATCAACCGGCATCAAAGCAGCTCTCCTTCACCTCTTTTTCGGGCAGCTCTAGCTTTAGCTAAAGGGGCAGAGAGAATGGCTAATGAGGTTGCATTGCTAGAAGCAGATAACCATCGATTACGGAGGGTAAATCAAGAGCTTAGCAAGCGTCGTCGAGCTCCTAGAATCGAGATGGCACGTAACACTGCCATTACTACAGAGGAAGCCGAAGCATTCCTAGCTGAAAGGGAGTTAAATGCCCAAAATACACAAAATAGGGTTGCTACAGATGGAGACGGCCCAAGTCAACCACGCTGTAGCTTATGCCACAACGCCGGGCATAATAAAAGAACTTGCCCAAATCGTTTAATAGACCCTGCTTTAGATAGTTGCACCTAGTTTTATTTAATTTAAATCATTGTTATGGTTTAATAATTAAATGATCGTTCTAATTACTCAAAAGTGGCCAACTTGGTGGGGTGGCCAACTTGATGGGGTTGCACGTTATGAGTTCTAAACCTTACTTGTCACTGATTACGGAAATTCAAGGCTCTAGTCAAACCGCAAATGTCGAAAATACTCGATGCCACACTTGGAGTTATATTACTTGGAACTCCGCATAATGGTTCAACATATTCGTTTGCAGGGACCTTTTTGAGTTGCCTCTCTAATTCTTCATCATGGATACGATCGAAATAATCTCGCCGGAACTCGATCTTGATAGCTCGATCGCGTTGTTTCTGTAACGAACCATAATTACTGGTCCACCGTTTGTGATTTGTGCTTTTGCCCCTTGCAACGTGCGCCGAATATCATAACACAAATGTCACAAATCCCATGTCCACATTTCAAGATATGCTCCGGCATACGTTGAAGACAATAAAGACAAGCCGACACCGATTTTAACGTCGCCAGATGAGTATTTTCTATTAATGAATTGATTCTAAACATTCGTGCTGTGCTGTTCGTTGACATAATATCTGATTTGGCTTTAGAAAACACGCCGCAAAGTTCATCGCATAGTTTCATAGGTGTCGTATTGTAATGTATAGCAAAGTCCTCGAAGGCTAATGAGCAAAGGTGGCTGTACAATACGTTGAATATTTCGGGCGCGGAAAAGTCTGTGGAGGTTTTAGTGTTGTGGGATGTTATGTTTGGATGACTTACTATGTGTACCCGGAGGTAGACTATCTAGTAGAATGGCTGAAGCAATAAATTCAAAAGTAGCAGTATAGGATAGCCTGGTTTCTACGGACCATCTAAGAAAATCTTTCAGATGCTTCTGGAATTCCAGCCGCACAGGAAAATCCCTCCTGGCCTCCAGCACGAAATTAAAGCCAGTAGTGGCTCCTTGAGCAAAATGGCGAACGGCGCCGTCGAAGTATGCTGCGATATGGTCTGAAGAGAAAAGCATCGCAGATTCTAGACGTGCTTTCCTATTGAAAGTAGAAGTTGGGCAAAGGATTATCATTTCATTTATCCCCGAGATCTAAAAATAGAAATTGGTGGGCCTACATTATTCGACAGGCACACTCAGACTTGTACCTTCGGAATATTTAAATCAGCTCAATCCCAAATATTCTCGTAGTAAAAGATGTCACTGGATCAGAAAATGGCTTTGAACGCAACCAAGGAAAACGTTGAAGGGGAAGGATCGGAAGACTTCACTAAAAATGACGGTGAAGATAACCACCATTTGCAGGAAAAATTGGCGGGAGCCTCTCATATAGTAGAGATTGAAAAAGATAAGTATGAACGTGCTAAGAAGACCAACAGAAAGTTGCAAGCACAAGTTGATACTTTAAACAATGAGGTTCATCAAAGTAACCAGCAAATCCAATATCTCACGAGCAACAATTTTGTTCTCGCACAGGAAGTGCTGAAATTGAGAGCTGGAGTCGAGACTCTACAAGCAACTATTTACAATATATGTAAAACATAAGTAAAGACTAGGATATAGCAGCCCTATGCTGGTCGTAGGCATCTCAGAAATGGGTTCACAAAATATAAAGACTTATCCCCTTCTTCTCGGTCGCTACAATACCTCCTACCAAAATTACGCCACCATCTTTGTAGAAACTTTAAGAGTAGTGTACAAACAAAATATAGAGTGCTTTCTTCCTTAAGTACCAGTATATAATAAGGTAACTATATTTTCATAGGTACCTTTTTAAATAAGTACTTCGATAACTTGAAGTACCTCAAAAAGATCTAGTACCCTTTATTTATTGTACCTTGATCAAAACTGGTACCTATATATTTCAGATCGAATACGTAAGGGACCCTTTACAAGCGACTTTACGACTCAGAGTATATACAAACATAATATGGTATGCGACAAATGGATGAATTTCAACAACTTCGTGAGACAGGAGAATCCGGCGAAACGTCAGAGTACTCTTGGCGAAAAACATAACTCGGATCCCCCACCGCAATATCAGGGTACTGGAATATGCAAAGGTGATTCAGCTATTGACCTAATCGTGAGCGATAGTGCTGATATTCTACCAACATAGATAATGATCGACTACATGAACCTAGTGGTGGAGTCTCTAGCAAAGATCTCTCTTCCCATGATCTCGACCAACAGCTTATAGAGACCGAAAGCGATGAAGAATTGGAGACCGAAAGCGATGAAGAACTGCACTTAGAGCGCAAACGCAAACATAGCAAGATATCTTCCAATATTACGCCATCAGGTATCCTTAAGAATACTTCCAGTGAGCGATTCCTTTATACCTCTTTTTTTCTCAAGAATTTCTCAAGCTCTACTAACTACCCCCTAGGTAATCAAAGATCCAAAGTTCGGTTCACCGAAGTTCCGGACGAGCTTAAAGAGCAATTAGCTGCCTTCATAAAGTGGGTATTAGAGATCGACTTACATTTAGAGAAGGATTGTGAGCAGATCTTCTCGGATCTTGGCGGGGCAGTGTCTTGTGGAGATGTAGCCAAATTCAACACAATCAAATCGGATTGTATGGCGAATATTTACATCAGATATGTCAAGACAGGATCTAAATGGATTCTTAGGAAACTATCTGAACCCTGAAAAACAATTTCGATATCGTCAACCAATACTTTTCACCTTTACTACTTTCTCTAGTCGTATCTAGCTCGTGATTTTCTGCGTCTACGCATTGACTGGTAAATAATAATATACAAGAAGCTCTCCGAACTCCACTCCGAAACAAGAGCTAACTAGTTCCGTGAACCTGCTGTCATCCAAGTATGTGTATACCCCTCCTTAGCCGGTCAAAGCACAGGAGACTTCGCACCGGCTACCGTCTGATAGACGGTCCTATTGGTAATCAGGATGCATATTTTTCAGGCGCGAAGCTCAATCCCATGTGTTCTAGCCACATGGCTCTTGAACTGCATCATGTCGTCGAGAACCAGACCCTCGGCTTTGCATATTGGATGATGACAAACGAAGGCCCCGTCTGCTCCTTGCTTGCGAAAGTGAACGTTTTCAACGTGATCCCACATATGAGCAACACGACGAAACGTACGTGTCCGTTGTTCATATGATAACCGCTCGTTCCCTATACAAATGATGCATTGAGTCATCGCGCAAACCACAGGAAATTCGTCTAGTGATGGGGAGGAAGCCGGAGCAGGAGACTCCTTTTTGTCTGTCTCCTTGAGAATTAAAGCAAGCCGTGGCTTGCGAGTTTGGAATTCTTGTCGAGACGCGAGGGCGACCATGAGATTGATCGCAGAAATCTTTCGAGAAACAATGTCTTGTTGATTCTGTTTCTTAGAGAAATCGCATAGAATCTGTTGTAATTGATTTCGTTCATTGAGTTGGAATTGGACAAGAGGCGCATCGTCTTCCTTATCCCCTGCAGCCTTGCTGGATTGCCTGTTCAGTTGCTTTTTCATCATCTCATTGTGAACACGAAAGAAGTAATCCTTCCGAAATTCCTTCTCAATTTCGTCTTTCAGGCTCTTTTTAGCATTCGTCAAGCTCTTTCGAACATCTTCGTATTGCTTTCTAATAGCCTTCGGTGCACATCTGATGAACTTGTAATCTCCCTTAATCCGAGCATACAACTGCTTGAACTGCTGCTCAAGGGCAACAACATCTGTATCCGCAGCCAAGAGTGACTTCATCATTTCTGCCGGAACTTCCTTTGGTACACCTGGGTTGCATCGGATGCTCATATGTGTAAAAGCACGAGTGAGCCCATCATCAGTGATCTCACTTTCAAGAAACGCATCTTGTACATTGAATCTTACCATATTGTTAATATAGGCCCCATTGAAGACTCCGGTAAGGTAAAAGGGTCGTGTCTCATAACCTGATCACGTACAGCGTCTGAGGCAACACCTAACGCAGCTGTTAGCCTATGAAACTGGATAAAAGCAAGAGATACCTACCGTCGACTGCATTTGCAGTACCTCGGCGAAAACAGTAGCTTGTCATCTTATCTTCAAAGCCAGTATCTTTTCCCAGACGATCAATGTAAAAAGCATAAGTCGAATAGGTCATCGGTTCCACTTTCGACTTCACCCAGCCATTAACAGAACAAACAGACCTTCGAAAGATTGGTATTTTGAGCCACTCTGGCTTCCAATGTACCTTCATAGCCTTCATACCCTGACCTCGAAGGTCCGTCGTGAAGAAGGGCTCGGCGGATGTATAGCCGTCGACGAGAACGGCATCATCACGGATCGCGCGTGTCAAAATATGAGAGATCGGACAAAGAATAGGAAGAGGATTTTCTCGGAACAAGAAAGTCGTACTGAAATGAGTTAGCCAGGACTTTGAAAATGGTAAGGGGTAACATACGGTTTGGGCTTATTGTCGACTCCCTTATGATACCGTAAGAGAACTTCCATGGCAAGAAGGTCTCTCCCTCCAGGCCTTGGATTCTGGACTATCCAGAGGCAGATATCCTCATAGCAGAGTGCTTTGTACTGTCGTATTGCCTCACCAAACTCGTCGTGTTTAGCACCCGTGCAAGGCTGCAAGACTGATTCCCCAGATCTGCCAATCCCAATGGCACAGCCGTCATTTGTATCTTTTGCCGTAGCAGTATCTGTCCCATCGGTGCCGTAACCACTGTCAGGGTGACCTTCGTAGTCGTCGTCATAACCGTCGGTATCCTCGGTGTCGCTCTTATCGTCCCAACCGTGATTCGTTAATTCTCGAGGTCGCATATCTTTATCCGTCTCTGTCTCGCCAAGAGGATCATCGGCGGCTTTGCCCTTTGATGAATGAACAAATTCTGCAGGTCGACCGCCAGTGTAGGAATGATATTTGAGAAGCTCCGTGAACAATTGCTGCAAAGTTTTTTGGGTCTTGGCTTTGTGATATGTGGTAACATTGCTTGATTTATGATATGAGAGTAACGTCGTTGAGTGTCGCGATTACACGCGATTGTACGCGATAGCGAACTTTCGCGTGCACTATCACATGATCTTTTGCGGCTCTGAAGTTTAGCGATTGTATATGTTCCGGTCTACAGACCAACATCTCGATTGACGAATGGACTAGTCTATTGGCCAATGGACGTAGTCCATTTATAAATCCCAAATGTTTGTCTACAGACCGGAACATATATAATAGCGAACTTCACAACTTTTTTCGAGCGAATCCTTTAAATATGTCCAGTCCAATTGATACACCAGGCCAGTACAAGAAGAACCCTATATAGATAAGTCCAATGTGGATCATCGTTCCAAAGTTCGGCTTGTCACAATATCACAGATTACCTTGGAAAGGAATTAGGTGCGTTTATGTTTTGGACAGCAGAGATCGACCCACAGTTACAGGTGGCTTTTGAGCAGGTCTTCTCAGATCTTGGCGGGGCAGTGTCTAGTGGAGATATAACCGAATTCTACAAAATAAAGTCGGAGTGTATAGCGGATGTTTGTATAACATATGTTAAGAGAGAATCTGAGGGAGGATCTGAATGGGTTTTGAGGAATACTATCTGAAAAAAGACATATTTCTATACTCTATCTTGAGCGACAGTATGAAAAGTGTACATCCTCCTCCCCCCCCTCACCCACACTTCCTCCTCCCATACTTCCTCCCCCCACGCTTCCTCCTCCTGGCGAGCCGCCACCTCCGTATCCAGAGCAGCGAGTTCCATACAAACGTACTAGCTCTCCTATATGCTATCTAAACATAACTAGCCTAAGTTCTTTCCTCTGACAATGTGAAGGGAGAATTGAAGACGCGATAAGAAAGGGCGAGGAAATGAATTGATTGATTGATTGATTGATTGATTGATTGATTGATTGATTGATTGATTGATTGATTGATTGATTGATTGATTGATTGATTGATTGATTCAATTTACCCGGGTAACGCCCGTTCTAGTAGCCTCAAGGCTGTTATGCAGGCTTACATAAGACTGGATCTTCCGCCACACTAGGTGCAGGAATTAACTGCGCAGAGGCCATCAATATTAAACTCAGTGTATTTGCAGGACGATTATTTATATTCTACCATATAGAGCTTCTAACTCTTACTCCTCCAAGCTCAATTACTTTTTTTACACGCCAAGGCATCTCTCTGATCCTGTTTCGAACTTGTACGATCGTTATTCGGTCTCATTCTCGCTCAATTCCTGCTTTAAATCCCGCAACTGTTCTCCCCCCTCCCCACGACGCAAACGTTGCTTTATTAAACGCCTGCCAGTGCTGATAATCAGGCCTGGACACATTTATGCAATTGCTACTCCAACCTCCCCTCCAAACTACTGCCCTTTGCAGAGACACAATCTTCCCTCTCCAGGTTACCTCCGATCATACAAAATGCTATCTAGCTTGTGGGGATCAAAAGCAGGCACCGCCCTCCCTATCCCCCCCACCAAACCCATTGTATGCCATCATAAGTGAATCCTCCTGCTCTGCTACCAAGGCGTGTATAGATCGAAGTTCGGAAGTTGATAATTCGTCTAGTGCAGTGGTAGATCTCACACTACTAAACGCATAAAGGCTGTTCGCACAGATCGAGAGTGGTGAATCCTATATCGATGCTCCAGATGGCTCCTCTTTTGGGAAGAGATGATTTCATAGTGATTGTCGAAGATGATGGTATTATCCTCTGTTTGGTGATAATTGTAGTGTTCCAGAGCGCGCAATCCGATAAGGCGATCGTCGCAAAGAAAAACCGAGATCTGGCCTTTACTATCAGCTAACCGCAGCAAAAATCCATCGCGATCGGGCGCCTCTCCTTCTTTCAATTTACCAGACTCCATCAGACGACTCAAACTTAGCTCCGCAGACTCAAAAGAGAGCTGAAGGTTCATAGAATAGATATTGAGTCTTCGCTTTCCAGCGAGAGCATCTAGCATGGTCGATTGCTGCCTTCTTTTCGAAGGCGGCTATTTTTTCGGGCGTGGCTGACAGCTGCGCCATTACAGCTACTAACAGAGAGCTTGGATGATTGATTGTGGTCCTCTTGCGGTTGTTCCCTTTCATCTTGTCTTCTGCCCACATATCTATATTTAGCGATATGCAGGCACTTTGCATATGACTGACACCGGAATCGTGCGCTCTGTGCGCAAGTACCCAAGTTTCGCATCGACCCACATGCTAAATGTTTATCGCAACCTTGCTAGAATGGATTCCGATATACAATTTGATGCAATTTCTACTCTCTGAACTTCTATTTCGGTATTTCATTCAGGGTTAAAAGATAGCTAGTCCAAAGATGTGTATGCAGTTCGACGTGGCTCATGCATGTCAGAATCGAATCTGCCTAAAAGGCGTAAAACTCAGCCTTGTTGATTTAAACATCAACGATATGTTCTATCATTTGAATACGACGAATCTATCTTATTCTTTACTTCTTGGTGTAGTACTGTGAGCAAATTAATATCACGATGAGCTTTGGCTTCAGTATAGGCGACTTTATTGCAGCGATTGAGCTTGCCAAAAAGATACGGAAGGAATTTGTTGATGCGCCGAGTCAATTCAAGGATGTTTTCGACGAGTAGGTTGTTTTAACTATATTCTGAATTATACTAACGCTTCAAATTATACAGAGTTAGAAGGCTCTCCATCGTGCTACAAGACATCGAGGTCATATTACCTGAACCAAACCTCTATACTCAGCAGAGCATAGAATTGAAGGAAATCACCGATGGCTGCGTTAGTGTTCTCGAAAACCTACAACGAACACTAAACAAATATGGCGAATTGAAGTCGGACTCCAAAAGTGTTGGGCGCAAGATGAAGAGAATTTGGAAGAGACTTCAGTGGGAGCCAGAGGACATCAAGGAGCTTCGAAGTCGTATTGTGATAAATGTTACCCTTTTGGATACGTTCCAAGGGAAAATTACCAAGTAATTATCTCCTCTATGTATAAGTTGTTGACTAATATAATTTAGTCAAATATCTCTAGCAACGAAAGACAGTGTAGATCGGTTGCATGAGCGACAGGATCATCGAGAAGACTGTGAAGAATATTCAACAATTCTTAATTGGCTTACCTCAATCGATTATACCCCTCAACAAAACGACTTTATCAATCGACGACAAAAAGGAACAGGGCAATGGCTTCTAGACTCGCCAGAATTTCGTAAATGGATAGAGACCGACAAGCAGACATTGTTCTGTCCAGGTATTCCGGGTGCAGGTAAAACAATTCTCACGTCAATTGTGGTAGAAGAGCTTACTACTCGCTACTACAACAACAAGAACATTGGGATCGCATACCTATATTGCAATTTTCGTCGGCAGAACGAGCAGAAGATCAACGACTTACTAGCGAGTCTTCTCAAACAATTGACAGAATGCCAACCTTCTTTGCCAGATAGTGTGAAAAATATTTATAGTCGACACAAGGACAAGCGAACGCAACCATCATTCGATGAGATCTCGGGAAATCTCCAATCTGTAGCTGCTATGTTTTCAAGAGTCTTTATTATTGTTGATGCTCTTGATGAATGTCAAGTGACTGATGGCTGCCGAATGAAATTTCTATCAGAGATCTTCAACCTACAAGCCAAATATCAAATAAGCTTTTTTGCAACTTCGAGATATATTCCAGAAATTAACGAGAAGTTCAATGAATGTATACAGTTGGAGATCCGAGCAAGCGATCAAGATGTACAGAGATATCTAGATGGTCACATAGAACAGCTGTCTTTATGTGTACGTCGTGATACAGAGCTGCAAAATGAGATCAAGACTGATATCATAAAAGCAGTTCAGGGAATGTATGTAACTTCTTATAAGTTAGTGAATAATGCTTATATCTTTTAGGTTCTTACTTGCACAACTTCATCTCGATTCATTAAAAGGGAAGAAAACCCTAAAGGCTATTCGTAACGCTTTGAAAACGCTCCCAACTGGATCCGAGGCTTACGACTACGCGTACAAGGACGCTATGGAGAGAATAGAAGGTCAGCTTGTAGACGAAGTGAAGCTTGCAAAGCAGGTTCTCTCGTGGATCATCTGTGCAAGAAGGCCGTTGATCACTTCTGAACTTGAACACGCCCTTGCTGTTGAAATTGAAGAGCCACAACTTGATATAGAGAATCTATGTCAAGTAGAAGAAATGATCTCTGTATGCGCTGGATTAGTTACTGTTGATAAAGAAAGTAGTGTTATTCGCTTAGTCCACTACACGACACAGGAATACTTCGAACGAACACAAAACGATTGGTTTCCAAATGCAGAGACTGATATCACGACAATTTGCATTACCTACCTCTCATTTAATATTTTTGAGGACGGATTTTGCCAAACCGACGACGAGTTTGAGGAGCGATTACGGTCAAATCAGTTTTTTAGGTATGCTGCGCAAAATTGGGGACATCATGCTCGCAAGGTTTCGATTCTAAGCCAACCTTTGAACCAGGTGGTTGTAAGTTTTCTTAAGAGCGGAGCTCATGTTAATGCATCATGGCAAGGATTGTTAGCCATCAAGCGTTATTCATACCTCCCAAACTACAGTCAGCAAGTTGCAAGGAGAATAACGGGAATACATTTAACAGCATACTTCGGGCTTAAGACTATTATACAGCTGCTACTTGACATAGGTACCATCGAGATCGATTCAAAAGACAATGAAGGTCAAACACCGCTCTCATTGGCTGCTGAAAATGGGTATGAGGCGGTTGTGAAGTTGCTGCTTGATACAGGCAAAGTTGAGGTCGATTCGAAAGATGATAAATATGGTAGACCACCGCTCTCATGGGCTGCTGAAAATGGGCATGAGGCGGTTGTGAAGTTGCTGCTCGATACAGGCAAAGTTGAGGTCGATTCGAAAGATAAAAATGGTCAAACACCGCTCTCATTGGCTGCTGAAAATGGGCATGAGGCGGTTATGAAGTTGCTGCTTGATACAGGCAAAGTTGAGGTCGATTCGAAAGATAATGAATATGGTCAAACACCGCTCTCATGGGCTGCTGAAAATGGGTATGAGGCGGTTGTGAAGCTGCTGCTTGATACAGGCAAAGTTGAGGTCGATTCGAAAGATGATAAATATGGTCAAACACCGCTCTCATTGGCTGCTGAAAATGGGCATGAGGCGGTTGTGAAGTTGCTGCTTGATACAGGCAAAGTTGAGGTCGATTCGAAAGATGATAAATATGGTCAAACACCGCTCTCATTGGCTGCTGAAAATGGGCATGAGGCGGTTGTGAAGTTGCTGCTTGATACAGGCAAAGTTGAGGTCGATTCGAAAGATAAAAATGGTCAAACACCGCTCTCATTGGCTGCTTTATATAGGCATAAGGCTGTTGTAAAGCTGCTGCTTGATACAGGCAAAGTTGAGGTCGATTCGAAAGATAAAAATGGTCAAACACCGCTCTCATTGGCTGCTTTATATAGGCATAAGGCTGTTGTAAAGCTGCTGTTCGAAAGATGAAAATGGTTAAATACCGCTCTGGTGGGCTGCTGAAAATGGGCATGAGGCAGTTATGAAGCTGCTGCTCGAGCAAGGTGCTAGTACAGATATAGACAGAGGTGGATTAACTGTCCTATAACTAGCAGCATTCAACAAACAGGAAAACATAGAACAGCTCTTAGTTACGCAAGGAGCATTTATCCCTGAAGACTTCTATGGACGTCAAACGCTATTTTCGTAAGATAACACAATATGATTTACTAGCGAATGTCAGTTCTGACTAATCTGAAGGGACACCTGGGTATCCAGCAGAGATTGAAGGAATTAGGACTTTTTGGAAATCGTGATATCACAAGATATATTGTGTTAGGTTTCGGGGTTGAGTATCAGTTGGTCTCTTTCTTTTAGGTTAATTTGTCGAATGTGATGAATATGTTTTATTACTAAAATCAACAGAAAAGAAAAAGAAAATAGAAGTTCCTTCTACCATATTAAATAACAAGGGTGCGAACATAATAGCTCTTCTATATGCTGTCTAAACATAACTAGCCTAAGTCCTTTCCTCTGACGACAATGAAGACAACGTCATTTCATGACAATCTCCCCGGATCACATGATCAAAGAGAGACTTTGATGGAGGATTGTCATACCCGATCCAAACAGCCACTCCGCCGGCTCTCCGGGCAGCTTTACATAGCCTTGTAGCAATTTCGCGAGCCCCTGGTACTCGCAGCTTTGTTCCAACGATTAATACCAGGTCAGGACATATTGCAAGGTCTTGATGGATGATGTCGAAAATGTCATCATCCGAACAAGAGTTCCCATATAGAAGTACATCAGGTTTGAGCTTGCCAATAGGAAGTGACCGCCGTCCATTCGCGATCCGCATCTGGCTTCTGGAAATGCATTGTTGACAGTCTGGTAAATCCGATCCGAGAAAGAGTTTAGGCTGAAATGGATAAACCTTGTAGCATATCTCGCATCTCACCTGATCGATCTGACCATGAAGTCGTAAGGTCTTGGTGTTCAGATCAGGGGATTTCTGCTCCAAGCAGTCTATGTTTTGTGTGATGTGCCGAAGAAGACGATTTTCGCTTGCTAGATGATCCATCATTTGATGGAACGGCGTTGGTTGACATTGATCTGATTGTAGGGTTTCGAGCATGCTGGAGATGGTTGAATGAAAAGAAGCTGTTTCGCTCAAAGAGGAGTAGAGGGATCGGTGGAAGGTTTGTTTAGACTTTCGTATGTCCTCGAAGGTAGGAACTTCAAAAAGTCAGCGTGGTGAATAATAACGATGCAAAGATTAACTCACAGCCTGCTTTGGCTGATATGCCGGCACCACTAACTACAACAATCTTCTTACTTGATCTCAAAAGTTGGTTAACCTCGGAGAATTTGCTCAAGGTAGAACAAGCTGGTTTGAGAGAATCTTGATGGTTTGTTCGCTGCCTTTTTCGTGGCGATGCTTTAATCTTAGTCTTTGATTCAGTGCTATCGTCGATGATGATAGGATAATCTGAATAAACATTAGAATAATCATAAATAATAACGCTGGTATTCACATACCTCGAGAACCATCTGGGGAGAATGGTCTCTTTCTTGAACTTCTGACTATATGATCAGATCTTGGTATTTTTGAGGAACAAGAACCTCTTTGCTCGGTGTCTAGGTTGGCCTTTGTGGATGACATCTTAAGGTAAAAGATTGGTAAGAGAAGAAATGGAATGAAGCTTGCTTGAAGTTTGAGAAGGGGAAGCCCATCTTCTTATACTTGATGCGATAGCACAGCCGCTAGATCGGAATAGAACCCTCACTGAGCTGCAGAATTCCCTTGAGGTCTATTCGCTATGTCAGCTGGAAGAGAGATTTGAGGCGATTGGTGTTGCTGAGATTATTCATTACATCGTAGTGTGATGAAGTATAATAAGCAAAATAACCGAGGTCATCAAGTCAAGATCGAAGCCTGATGCCATGCACAGTTTGCACATGATTCTTGAAGTGCTGTAGGTGTTCGAGAATAAGCCCTTCAGATTGACAAACAGGATGAGTACAGGATATTCTCTGGAGTTTCGGAACCTCTTTCAAATGATTATCCACGTGGTTCATCATTTTGTGAGTAGTAGCGTAAGTTCTTGTTCGGTGGTTATAAGTGCTTCGACTATCCCCGATACATATGATGCATTGAGTCTTCTTACAAAGAAGGGGAAAAGGATCCTCGCACAAAGACTGCTCCTCGGAAGATTCCGAAGATGCTCTACTGGAGTGGCTGCTAGGCCGAACTTCTTGTTCTTGTCGACAGGAGAGTGTTACCATTAAGTCAATGGCACGGATCCGACGGCTGACGATATCACTTGAGCTCATGTCTCTCGAGAGATCACATAGCACCTCTTGAAGTCGAGTTCGTTCTGGAAGCTGATGACAAACAATAGGTTCGACATACTTGTTTGTAGGAACCTTCCTTAGTTGCCTCTCTAATTCTTCGTCATGAATGCGCTCAAAGTAATCTCGCCGGAATTCTATCTTGACTGCCCGATCACGTTGTTTCTGGAGGGAATCAATCTGCCGCCGGAGTTGTTCACATTCTTTGCGGATCTCAGGTGGAGCTCGGCTGTAGGATCCATATTGCCTTTTGTATTCCTCGCGTTCTCTTGTAAGTTCCATTATCTCTGGATCCGGGGGAAGCGCTTTCCGAATCTCTTCAGGCACATCGATCGGGGCACGTGGATCACAAGTGAGACTCATATGTGTAAATGCACGGAGAAATCCGACATCAGTTGGCTGGTCTAACACCGCATCTTGTACGATAAAGCGGACCTTTTCGTTGATATAGGATCCACAGAAGACTCCTGTCTGAGGGTTATGCCTCATCACCTGGTCACGTACAGCGGTTGAAGCTGCCCCTGGAAGATATCAGCAAGAATCCAACATATGTACGGGAATCTCGTACCGTCTACAGCATTCCCAGTGCCTCGACGGAAACAGTAGCTAGTGAGCTTCTGTGCAAATCCAGCAGCCCAGCCGAGACGGTCAAGATAATAGGCAAAGGTCGAGTAACGGAGAGCCTTGTGTGCTGATGTTGATAGACCATCAAATGTCCATACCGCCTGCCGAAAGATCGGTATCTTAAGTTTCTCCGGTTTCCAGTGTACTAGAACTGCTTTGGTAGGGTCTTGTAGATTGCTGACAAAAAAGGGTTCGGCGTGAGTAAATCCGTCTACCTTGATAGCATTATCCCTGATGGCAATGGCTAAGATATGGCTAACAGGACAAAGAATTGGCAAAGTTTCTTCGTGAAATAGGAAGGTAGTCCTGCGAACATTCTGTTAGCAAGATCAGAATATATAGATCAAGAACGTACGGTTTGGGTTTCCTATCAGCTCCCTTGTGATGAGCAAGAGTGATCTCCATTCCAAGAAGGTCGCGTTCTCCAGGGGTAGGATTGCGAACGATCCAAAGACGGATATCTTCGTAACAGAGAGCTTTGTATTCTCGTGTAAGAACATTCTCGTGATCCTCGTCATCGTAGTCGGGGTTTTTTGGATTCACCCAAGGTTCTGGACTCTTATATGTAGGATCATCATCTTTCGTCTCATCCAAGCTCTCGCATTCATTATCCCAATTGTCATCTTCATATGTTTGATCGCGATCGGTAGCAATCTTCCCCTTGGCTGCATGAACCAGCTCAGCAGGTCGACAGCCAGTATATATCAGAAGAAGCATAATTGTCGCAAGTGCCAAACGTTGATCCTCGGTCGGAAATATAGACGTGTCCCGGGCCCAGTGATGGGTAAGGAGGAGGATAAGGTCGTCTGCTCCCAGCACTGGCTTAGCCGTTTTTTCCCGTCTCAAACTGAACTCCTCGACCAAGATAGTATTAAGATACTATAATAATATGATCAGCCATCCATTTCGAATAAGTAACGACAAAGTATAGTATCATACCTTGAAAACTTCTTTCGCGTCATTTGTATCCATATGCTGTCCATTGATTCGATTGTAGAGCTGCTTAAACTGAAGCAGATATTGATGTGCAGAGCTGAATGTGCGCACCCTATAATTCTCACAGATATATTGAAGGAACATCATAGTAGTCCCTTTGTCGCAATTTCGAATAGCTGTCCGCCAGTCTTGCTCGTCTCTGAACTCGCAGAACCTGAGGTTATATTAGCTCTGCAAGGTGAATATTGAAATGAGCGATGGTTTCCTTACCTTTTCCACTTCCGACATATGCCAGTGATATTCACCTTCGTGGCGTCTGCATCTTTCGATGCAAGAGGACCAGATCCATTCAGCTTTTGAATATTGATTTCGTAGTCCTTTGGTGTAAGCTTAGGTTTTTTTGTTCGTTGCTGAAGTATATTACGTTGTGTGATGAAATGCTGAAGATTCAGATTCTCTGGGGCGCTGTCACTAAGGCGGCGTTTTCTCGAAGTCTTGACCATAGTCGTTGCTATATGCAATGCTAGATGAGAATTCTGGGGATAGAGGAAGAAGGAAAATGGAAAAAGGGTTGAATGAGAAGGAATAATTGCGAAGTGTGTTGGTTGAGGTGAGGAGGTGCTGGAGAAGAGAGAAATGGGACGGCCATGGTTTAAATAACTTGAGGACAGCCAAATGACTGTAAGAACTGAGAGACATTTTTGGCTCACTCTTAATTAGAATAGTGGTGTTGGAAACGGGAAACCGTGATGGATGATGACCCTGTCGATTTTTGGAGGGGTGGAGGTTCGCGCTAGTGCACGTGGTCAAGGTCCTTAGCGCGTGCTGAGGCTGCGTAAAACAGCGACGAAACCCACCGAATGTAGCGGCCGAAACACCTGGAACTCGCTTTATGGTATAAAAACTTCTATTTAATATATAAAAAAGATAAAAATAGAATAAAATAATATTTAAAAAAACTAAATAAGAAAATTATTAATCAAAATAATTTATTATAATAAAGTAAGATTTGGTTTTTAAAGAAAATTAATAATTATAAAATTAAATTTTGAAGATAAAAAGAATTTATAAATTTACTAAATAATAATAAATTATAAAATAATATTTGAAATATTTAGAAATAACTAATTATAGATTATTATTATAAATTAAAATTCGATATTAATTCTATTAAAATATAATAAAAAACTTAAATTTAATAAAAGTTTAAAAAGTTCTAATCTATTATTCTGAATAGAATAATAATTACTTCTTCCAAATAATAAATATAGATTAGTTTACCTTCTTTAATAAAGTGAAAATTGGTCTTAATTCGTTCTAATTTATAATTCTAACTTCTTCTAGTTTATATTATAATATTGTAATATATTATAATAATAAGAGATTATCTATTATATATATAATAATAATACTATATCTCTATTTTCTAGTAATATTCTTTCTATATTAGTAATAATTAGATTATAAATATAATATAAAATTATATAGAAATATCTAATATTATTATAATTTCTTATTAAAAGAGAGTATAAATAGTTTATATATATTTATTATCTTTAGTCCAGATTTATATATAAGTTTATATATAATAATATTATTATATCTAATATAGTTCTATCTCTTATATAGAAAAGAGATATATTATTTAATAATTATATTTTATTTCTAACCTTATTCCATCTCGTTTATAATATAAACGAGTTTTTTTTATATAGTGAAATTAAGGTATAGTCCATCCGGGGCTTGATCTCGTTTATAATATAAACAAGATCTAGGGTTAACCGATTATCTATATACTATATATCGGATAATTATATAATTAGTATATTCCGAATCTCCAAAGCAAGGTAAGTATTATAATATAGATTATATATAGTTTACCCTATAATTGAATATCGATATATTTTGATAAGGTTATATACCAAAATATAAAGTATTATTGATATAGGATATATACCCCAGATTCCTCTATATAAAAAAGTAAGTTCCCCTACTATATTATTACTATATTTCTATTCCATCTATATTATTATCTATTATATATATTACTATTGAACCTATTACTATTTAACCTATTTAACTTATTGGAATATTATATATTTGAATTATCTATTTATTATTATTACTATAATCCAACCTATTCTCCAAATATTGAACTATTTGATTATATTAAATCCTATATTCGATATAATTATTTATATATTATATCAATTCGCTATTATTCCCAATATTATTATATATTATTTCCAAGATCAGTATTAAGTTGATTCTACTATATAAAAGCAAATAAAAGACTATATCGAAGAATATCTATTTATATATAATTATATATCTATTAAATTATCTTAATAGAATTCAGTCCTATAATCTATTATTCCGGTAATTGACAGATTCCAATATCGAGAATATATATTCAAAAGCTAGAGTCGGAATATAATAAGGAAGTATAAGAATAAGAAGTATAAGAAGAAATATATAAATAATAAAGAGATATTCCAAGTAGTAAGATTATAATTATAGTTTGATAATCAACGAGCCTAGTATTAAGTAATAGATAAAGTCCAAAGATAATAACAAATCTATCAAGTTTATTATAATCAGATCTAGAATATAGAGGAAGAGATTCCTAATAATAATAATAACAATCCCCAGCTCTATAATACTATTGATAATACGATTAACAATATAATTAACGATGAAATTAATAATAACAAGATTATATAGAAGATTGAATAGTAGAAAACCAATACTTAGGAATGATAATTGGAATTATTAGAAAAAGCTTCTATATCCAAGATTGATTTATAGTTAAAGTATATCTAGTAGAATATAGTATTGAATTACTTATAATATAATTTGGTAGATATATTTTATTTTATCTAGATATCAGACTTCGAAGAGCCCTACTTAATCCGATTATTATATATATAGAAAGGGATTTTGAGTTGTTATTTGGATATATTGGAAGAGATTGATTATCAAGATATATTGAAATAGTAGGTATTACCGAAAAATGAAGTAGCTAGCCAATATCTATTTGAATTACTATAGAATATATAAACTATTGATAAATATAATAAGGTTTTCGAAGAGTTTATTTGTTATATAATATAGACTATACTGGTTGACGATTAGAAGGATACTATTAGTAAGTAATTTTATTTTATTTATATTTATCTATTATTCAATATTTGGATAAAGGTTCACTCTAGTTAGAGGTTATTTCGTTAGAATTAAGATTATATAATAACAAAGATTTCAAAGGAGAGATAGATAGATATCGAGATTAATTAATATATAGAAATAGGAGTTAAATATACCAAGGTCTAATAGAAGTATATCTAGTATATTCGATAGAAGTTAGATAATAACGGTTTATCTACCGAGAATAAGAATAATAAAGATAATAATAAGAATAGTAAGAGTTATAATCGTAATATAGTATTAACTAATATATTAATATATTTATATTAGTTAACTATTATATAAGATACTAATTGTATTAAGTTATATAATTCCGCTATAATATATTATTTGGTAGTATATAAGTTCGATACCGAAATATAATCGTTATAGCTTATATTTTTTTATATCCCTATTTTGGCCAGTATATTATAGATCAACTAGTTAATTATATTAGAGATTACTATCTTATTATAATTATAGTCTATATTATAATTGGAAAGTAAAGATGAGATAGTATCTATATCGGATTATATTTACAAGATCTACTAGTAGTATTTATATAAAGAGTTATTTTCACCAATATCGAATATTTTGTCCTAGTTAACTATAAGGAAGTAGTTTAATAAGAAGTATTACTTAGTATTTAATATCTATTAGTCAGATAATATATAGACAATTCATTATTTGGGATACCCTAACACTATTCCTAACACTATTCCTTTGGAATTACACCGTAGTTCCGTTTTTTTTGGGTGGGAAATTTAAGGTGTGGTCCGTCCGCGGGTGAAATGGAATTACACTGTAGTTCCGTTAACCCCAACCATTAGGGTTAGAGTTTTCCCCGTGTACTGTAGGTCGGACGATTATATAATTAACATATTCCGAATCCCCAATCCCAGGCGA